>JARFNW010165192.1:0-17746 GCA_031763155.1 Dirona albolineata
GAGAGAGAGAGAGAGAGAGAGAGAGAGAGGGAGGGAGGGAGAGAGAGAGGAAGAGTGAGAGAGAGAGGGAGGGAGGGAGAGAGAGAGGAAGAGTGAGAGAGAGAGACAGAGAAGGTGAAAGAGGGATGAAGAGAGACAGAGAGAGTATTCATTTATATTATTAGGCCTTCATTAAATTTCATTCACGTTTCCAGGGAAGCCACTCTGTGATTAAGTCTATGGATGAGTACACGCTCTCTGTCACTTCCCAAAGAGGAATAAAAGAGTTCCAGTATGACCAAATATTCATGGAGAGCAGTACTCAAGAGCAAATCTTTGAAGATACAAATGTAAGTGTTGCCAAATATAGGGAAATGTCACAATGAATTCATACACACAGTGGCCGCTGATGACAACAATAATAGTAGCAAAACGTTGCAGCGCCAGTGAGAGACAATAAATTTCCTTTCTTTCTATATCAAATACTTATTGTACCTTTCAGTGTTTGGGAGAGACAATAAAATAGAATGCCAAAAGGGGAGATCGAGTCCATGCGTGCAGCAGCAACACTATGCACAGCCGACCAACTCTCTAACAACTGAGCCATGCAAATGTCCTCTTCTATCACTCCTACTTCCTTCACATCCAACCCGTTTTTGTCCATCCAAGGCCACTTTGGTCTACCTCAAATAGAATTTCAAGCACACTTTTTTTTCCTACATATTTTAGCACTACTCCATCTATCGTGTCCATTTTTCGCTTCTTTTTTTTTTTTTCAAATATTGTTTTTAAAAATATTTTGGCTGGCTGACTGGCCAGAGAAGAGTTGTTCGGATTGACACTCCAACCTTCATTAATAAACTTAATGAGTAAGATACAAAATGTTGGTTCGGTGCAAAACACCAACAAATGTCAAAATCAAATTTTACAAGGAAAACAGAAAACAAAATGAGAGTTTTTTAAATCTTTTGGTGTCTTACGAAACCAAATCTTGAATTTGGGCAAGTTTCTACTACTTGTGATGGAGAGCCCAACCTTTAATACAGAGAAGCTCACTACTTGCTCACTGCTTTGGTATCAAGTTTATGGAATAAAAAGTTTTTTGAAAATTTGATGTATGTCAGATGCTTGCTCTGAATCTTGGAGATAAGATTTACTCACTGCCTTTCTCCGTCGAACAGAATTTGATCCAGTCTGCCATTGATGGCTACAACGTTTGTATCTTTGCCTACGGGCAAACTGGATCAGGAAAGACTTTCACAATGATCGGAGACAGCAAAAGGAATTTCCCTGGACTTGCTCCAAGAGCTTTTGAACGAATCTTTCAAATGGTTGAGGAAAACAAGTAAGTACAATGCCTTTTAAAAATATATTTATTTTTTTTCTAGCTTACTTATTTTATTTTCACAAGTGAAGTAAGAATGGATTAAATAGTAATTCCCAATTCTGACTAGAAATGTTTTAAAAACTGAACCAATTAATAGACAATAATTCTTATAATTATTGAAATATTACTTGCCAGCTATGTACATGGTGTTTTCCTTAAGAATGCTTGGGGTTTGTTTTTGTTTTGTTTTGGTCAGGGTTATTTTTTGGCTTTTAGGGGCTTTTTATTTTTTGTTCATTTTTATCAATGTTTATCGATAACTTTCCAGGTCCAAGATTGACATGACCGTTACTGTGTACATGATGGAATTGTACAATGACAAACTTATTGATCTCTTTGCCAAGGGGGTTTATGCAGATGAGGTAAGCTGTGGATGTGAATGAGAAATAATTTGTTGGGGTTTTTTTTAAATGGGAACAAACACCCCCTTTGGTTAGAAATGGCGTTTCATGGTGGGCTGATCAAGGGTTGGCTGCCTACAAGATTTTGACTGATGTGCAATCAAATGCTTTTGGATTTTTTTACTTCTTGATTTTAATTAATGATTACCAGAGTAAGGCATCTTGTCCTTAGGTTGCATAACAAGACCAGAGGTGGGACTTGGAAATGAAATGATAGAAGACTTAGTATAAATTCGACCCACTCTGTTATTTACTTTAAATATGTATTCAGTCTGAGTTAATGCTAAAACATAAATCACATCATATATATATCTGTAGAACAAAATGGAGATCAAGAAAGACAAGAAAGGAATGGTTTTTGTGCAAGGAGCTATCGTCAAATCAGCCAGTAACGCAAAGGAGTTGAATGGCCTGTTTGAGGAAGGATCATTGAACAGACACACTGCTTCAACAAGTATGGTATTTTCTTTTTCTTCTTTTTTTTGTCTTTTTTTCTTGCAATTATTTATTTTTTTCAAGGTTTTTTTATTTGTCTGTAAGGTATCAAGCCCCCACTCTGTCCCTCATATATGCAATAATAGTGCCATGCCAGAGATAGAGCACCGGCTCTTGAAAGAGGGGTTTAAACAAATAATCAGTCAGGGGTTCTGAGAGGTGAGTGGGTGGGGAGGGAGCATCAATATTCTAACAGCCTTCACCACTATGAAGACCTCCTTAACTTGACTACTGGCTAGTTGATCTCTCAGCAGGATCTAAAAATTAAAGACTTATCTGAAGATCAACTTATCGTATGTAAAAGTTTGTTTGTTATCTGTGGCGTACTGTGATTAAAAAGTATAGGGACTATCTCTGTGTGTGGCCAAGGATAGTGTAAACGTTATCCAGGTAAGTGCAAGTCGATGCTCTGCCAGTACACATGACTTGAAAATCTATGGATCAAGATTTTTAAGGCAAGCAAGGGATCGTCCCATAGTGCCAATAAACCTGGTTTGGTGCAAGAAACAACACTCTATTCATGTTACTCATATCTTGTCCAGATAATATGATCTTGCAGCCTCGGGTGTTCACCCAACAGCCGTAGAAACTGGGAATTGGACTGAAGAGGCTGTGCATGTAAAAGTATAATGATTAATAGAGTATTTGAGTGAAAAATGAGATGAATGCATCAGTAAAAGCAACATATCAGAGTTCAACGTCAGTGTTTTACACTGTATGAATGCTCAGTGAGGATACTGGTGCAAAAAGGGATGGTCTTTGGTCTGGGGATTTGTTGTTGTTTTTGTTGTTGTTGATTAATAATGTTTATTATCTATATTTTGCCACCACCAGAAATGAACGCTGAGAGCTCCAGGTCTCACCTCATTCTCAGCATTGTGATGGAATCAATTAACAAAGCGACGGGCACGGTCATGAAGGGAAAGGTGAGGATGGCTTTATTGTTTTCTTTTTCTTTTTTCCGTTACATATTTGAATCATTGGGAAAGCAGGTATATGAGCTGATGATAAACTGTTAAGAATTATTTCTATCTTTGAATAATATGCTATGCATTTCTTCGTCAATTAGTGCAGGGTGTTTTGTTTTTTTAGAATTTCAGTTCAATTTGCGCTATGAATATCAATGCAACTTTTGTTTGGAAATAAGATTTAGTTTCTTCAAACTTTTGTTCAACAGTTTTAATGGGCTTTTTTTTTCTTCTTTAGTTAAATCTATTTATCCTTTTATGATTGTCTTTTTTTCATTTTCAACATATTTATTTACCAGTTGAGTCTTGTGGATCTGGCTGGGAGTGAAAGAGTTGGCAAGACTGGAGCCAATGCTGAACAGCTCAAGGTTGGGTTTGTCTTCAATCTTTTAATTGGTGAAAATTGGATAAGTTGAAAGCTAAAAATTACACTGATAATGAACTGTTTAGTTTGAGAACGAGTGCAAAACAGAGAGATACAGATAAGCACGGTATCTACAGGTCTCAAGGCTCTTAAGGATTTACTTTAAAGGGAGGTTGAAGTAGAACAGAACGCTTTGGTAGGTATGAGCATGTTTGCTGCTCAACATGAACTTGAACTGATATTGTTATTACTATTATTATAATCATTATTATTATTATTATTATTATTATTACTATTATTATTATTACTATTATTATTATTATTATTATTTTTACCCTTTTTGGTATCTTTGTAGGAAGCCATGTCCATTAACAAATCCTTGTCAGCCCTGGGTGACGTCATCGCTGCCTTGTCCAGTGAACAGTCCTTCATTCCCTACAGAAACAACAAGCTGACCATGTTGATGCAGGACTCTCTGGGAGGCAATGCCAAGACTCTCATGTTTGTCAACATTTCACCCGCCGATTATAACGTGGATGAGACTGTGATCTCACTAACGTAGGTTTACTGCATATATATCTTGTTTGTTTTGTGTTCCATTCATAATCACAAACGTAAAGCTTGCCAGCCTAATGTTTGGCCTTGAATGGTGCACAACACATTGGTATGAAAACTTTGACTCCCTCTTCCACAGACACCCTAACTCCCATGCACAGCTTTGGAAGTAATTTGCCTTAATGTCAAAATCTCTTGAGCAGCATTATATGCAACAACAGAACCTTATTCTCCACCATTATTTTCAGAATAGGATGCTGCGGTTGAAATGTTTAATATTTGAATCTTTTGGTATTAACTAACATAATATGTCTTTGTTTTGTTTCACAGATATGCCTCAAGAGTCAAACTGATCACCAATGATGCCAACAAGAATGCTGATAGCAAAGAAATTTCAACTCTGAAGAATGTAAGTAGTGGTGTATGATTTATTTTTTTTAAGAAGTAAAAGGTTTATACTGAGTGAGGAAAAAAAGAGAGGTAATTATTGACTGGAACGGAATTTAAAAGGTTTGCCAGGTCTCATACCAATATGTGAATGCTAGGCATACAGTATGTAAAAAATGAGAATAATTATGACTTTGTGCTTATCACAGGTCCTGTAGCATGAAGTGGACAAGTGTTGGTTGTCACCCTTTGGACAGGATAGATATAGAGATAGAAGAGAGAGAGAGATAGAGATAGAAGAGAGAGAGAAGAGAGAGAGATAGAGAGAGATAGAAGAGAGAGAGAGAAAGAGAGAGAGAGATAACACTTCTTTTTACATTTCTTTCCTTTTTTTCACCTTTTTTCCCAGATTATATCCAAGTTGAGGAAAGGAGAAGCGGTAGAGGAGGAAGTGGAGTAAAAGTCTAACCAACTGTCATATACAATGTGGTTGAGTACTTCTGAGGGATCAGCTGATTTTCATTTCAACGCAATTTATGTTACTTACACCAATTTACATACATATGTACAGCATTTATTATTCCTGTGATGCACCAGTGTTTTTAATCTTTTTCCATAGAATTGTTTTAATTTTAAATTATTATTTTCTTGTCATTAATTTGCATTATTTTATGGTCAGACCTTATCTTTGTAAAAATTTGAAACGGAAATTTTTGTGTTGAAATATTTTGAAAATGATTATATTTTTAAAAGTCATCCAGCGCTGATTTCCTTTCAATTTTCTATGGCTTTAACTTTAATTGTTCATCAAGAGCAGCAATAATGGCTCTGATGTTGGATTTCATATTCAGTATACACTTTTACGAGGAAAAGAAAGTGCAATTTCGGATTGAAATTAAAATTGTTGCAATGTTTAAAACTCTTTTTAGCAGAGAAATCAAAATACACATTAATTTCTGTGATGAGTGCAGTAGAGCTCGCCTTGGATTACACAGGATTTTTTTTAAATCCCGAATTTCTATACCTCATATATAGTGGGTACATTTTTTCTGGATGGATAACATGGGATTTCAATAACCATGAGATTTTAATCTGGTCCAATCAATCTGTTGTAATAGAGCTCTTTTGTACTTATCATTGTTGCACCAGCTGTAACTAATGAGGATAT
This sequence comes from Dirona albolineata, assembly GCA_031763155.1. Classification (NCBI taxonomy): domain Eukaryota; kingdom Metazoa; phylum Mollusca; class Gastropoda; order Nudibranchia; family Dironidae; genus Dirona; species Dirona albolineata. The sequence goes on from JARFNW010165192.1 coordinate 5,705, forward strand.
CATTTTATTTCAAAACCAGATTTATCAGATTTTGTCTTATTAGACTAAAAAGGTTTACAAAGAGCCCAGGAACGTTATTGAGTATGATGACCACATCTTCTGCTGTAAGATTTGTGACAATGGTCAGAATTTGAAATGAATTAGTCATAGGAAATGCACTGAAAATTATGACTGAAAAGATAGAGTGTATTATTTACCTTACAGCATAATTTTTGGCATATATTCTCTTTAACTTTAAAAGCCCTCATATTTTTAGGACGATTACCCTACAACTTCGGAAAAGGCCTTTACATTTTCCTGCTATTATTTTTTCTATATCATCATACCTGCATGGGCTTTGTTTGAAATTTCACTCATTTCAAAGCTCAGTATGTCCGACCATAATACTCAAGATATCTTGCCTTTCACTTTTACACATTACAAACTCTAAATATAGATATTTTCATTATTGTTGGGAAATTGGAATACAATTAAAAGATGTTAAAAGGATTTTTGGGGTTTTTTGAACGCAGTTATTTGGGCACAAGCTTTTTTTTAAACCATGATTATTGTCATGCTATTGAGCTAATTTAACTCTTGTGCTTTTATCACAAAAAATCTGGAAAGCTTTGTCCCATAAAGCTCAAGTATATATTTATACCTATGCCTTGTGCAGCTCTTGTTACAATGTCATTAATTAATCCTCATACTCCTAAAATGATTTTTATTTTTATAATTGATTACTTGTTTTCGTACATTGCGTTCTAAATGGTATGCAATATTGTATTAAAATCTAAAACTTTTTTATTTTTAAATGAAACCTTTTCCTTGTATTTTACAGTTTCCTAACACTGCTTTATCAAAACAAATAATTTTGTATCTAATAATACTCTTGATATAGGCTATATATTCCGTCCACATGAAAGATTATTTAATTTTCATGAAAGTATCATAATTGTTGAGCAAAATTAACAGTGACCAACAACCACAGACTATATTGATTTATTTGGATTTTAAACTGAATCCAAAAGATATGCACTATTGTATTTATATTGAATAAGTCGTAAATGAAGGCTTTTCAACTGTTGTTATGACCGTCCACATTCCACTGTACTGTGATATTTCTTATTTTTTTAATTTATGTTTTTTAAACTCTGCTCCACTAACTGGGCCTCTATCGTCAAGGGGTTAGCCTTTTGGCCCTAGACATTTTTTCTACTTTTGAAATAGAAAGAAAAAACCTGATATTATTCGTTTTAATGTTTATGAATTTCCTCGAAAATGGGCAGTGTTACTAAAACAAAATCTTTGTCAACTGAAACCAATATTTTTGAATCAAATATAAAATTATGGGCTGTAGAAGACTTAGGCCATTTGCACGCTGTACTTAATGACTTTGGCCATTTGTCCACTGATTTAGGCCAAATGGCATCTGCTTTTGTCCCACAGACTATGTCATTTTGTCAGATGTTTTCCGCGTTCAATTCCCTCTAGATGAGAATATTTATTTTTGCTATGAAAAATTGTCGGTTGGGCTGATGGGAAGCGTACTTAATGTACAAATGGTGCCGTGTTGGAAATACAATGATTCCAAATTATAATAACTGCATCGCCTTATATAAATATTAGGGAGTTCACGCAATGCAAGGAAATTACTAAGAATTATGCACTTTTTCATTATTCATGCAAAATCCTTGAGTAAGCTTGATTGTGGACTCTGAAGCAAAATTACCCAGATCTGTTGTTGTGCATTTATGAGGTGTTTTATTATTTCATTTTAAAAAGATCTGATGTATTGGGAATCTAAACTGCATTCCTTTTAAGTTTGAAAATGGTTACTTCTAAAATTCTTATAATGAAACTAGATTATTGAGAAAGGTTTTTATATCCCAGTCCCATTAATACTTTCTTTCAACAAATTTTCATTATGTTAATTGGTAAAAACATTGAATTGAAAGAAAAAACTTTGCAAACATTTTGGCATTATAATTTTTTTTGAGTTTATGTTATAACTTTTTTAGAGTTTATGTTAAAGAGTGATTGAAGTTTTTGCTGCTTTCAACGGAACTGTGATATAACTAAATGTTTTATATTATATATTACTTGTTGACTCAGGGCTACACACGCAAAAGTGTCGAAGTACCCAATGATTTTATTATTTTTTCAATTATTTTTATTTGTTAATAATAATAAAAGCTTAATAACTATTTATCATTTTGGCTTGTTTTTTTACACTCCTGATATGATAAGTGTGAACGAGAATGGGTTTGTTTTGAGTTTTTGTTTGTTTTTTAATTGTTCACATAACAGTAAGTTGGGGGGGGGTAAATCATCATCAGTTCTCTGGAGAGACTGACTGACTGTGATAGTTGTGAAGTCCCCACCATTGAATAAGAATATAATTACTTTTTTATTCTGTGGACATCACTAGACTGCAAAGGGTAATAGTAATTAGTAATAGACAAAAATGTTGGACCGGCTTGACTATTATTATTATTAAACACAGAGTCATTTTAAAAAGCCTGGAGATACAAAGTTCAAACCCCTTCGCCTTTCCCTTGGCATTTAGGATCTCAATGTTCCACGGCCAGTGGAATGGAGCAACCAATGTGCCAGATGTCTCCAAACATCAGAGGTGAATCCTTGTTTGGTAGAAGAAAAATATTTTAAAAAGCAAAATCTTTATATACCGGTATGATTTTTCATTAAAATCAAATCCGAAACTATTTAAGAATACTGACTTAAATTTCAAATAATTTTATTGTTCATAATAATTGTCAAAATGAAAAACAGCATGTGTATCATATATCAACATCATCATTCATTAACATTTTTCTAATACTAATATTTCACACACTCACTTTCCCTTCTCAAATATACAAAAGCAAAAAAAAATTAGACAACATAAAAGAGTGCATGTCAATGTCAAATAACAACAACAAAATTTTAATGAGCATTCAATCGTCAATACATCAATGTTGGAAGCAAGTAATAATATTCTTCTTACATTGAACTGAAATGCATGACTAATAAAATCAGTGACTATAATCAAGAAGCAGCCATGCTTCAGTGAAAGTCTTTTAACTTAGCTGCAATAACAATAACAATAACAACCATAACAAACTGAGGACTAATTAAATGAGCCAGGACAAGGGTGTGATCAATAACAATAACAACATTTTGACTCATCATATGTCACTGTCAGAGAACTAAAAAATAGCCAAGAATAAGAAGATGGCAACATGAGGTAAAGAAGATCCTTCAACTACAAACATCTACAAGATAAACTCGGCACTCCCTAGACTAGTGAAGTTGTTTCTGCACCAGGGAGGGAGGGAGAGACAGTGAGTGAGAGAGAGATAGTTAAAAATTTGATCATGGAGAAGCAAAAAAGCAAATACATTTAACTATTGCATTTCAGAATAACGGATTAAGAGTAAGAGAGGCAAAAGTAGTAGTAGTAGGTAGAAACAGATCAGGAATAAGAATTGTTTATTCTTTATCGAGTCCCCTTTATACCGCAATGAGCATTGTAGGGGCCAGCCATATGCCAAGCTCTGTAGGGTGCAAATGACAAATGGAAGTAAATCCAAATATCAATGAGGACTTACATTACACCACTCATCACCTAACACATGGCTAGAAAGACTCTGCATCAGGAATTAAAGACGAACAGGTGATGAGCCCACTGCGCCAGAATAAGAATTGAAGAATGAAAAGCAAAATTGAGAAAGAAAGTGATAAAGGACTGTACAACATAATATTTTTAAAAATAGACGAAAAAATCATCAAAGAGTCATAGTCATACAAAAAAAAATTATATTATTATTACACTGCCCGGTAATGAGGCTTGAACTGGAGTTTTTTTAATACAAAGATCTTAAACTTTTGTCCAGATTATGGTGAAATTGAGTCACTGTCTTTTAATTAAAAATATGGTGCATCAGCTGATCTGCGACTGGTGTTGATAACCCCACAAACGACAGAATAAAATTTATAAAATGGTTAGTGCATATATGAGAGAAAAAATATGGGGTTTTTTAACCTCCTGGAAAATATGAAAAATATATAATTATAATATGTCGGCCTTTAAAAAAAAAAAAACTCCAGGGAAAGAAGCTATAGAGGCTATGTCACACAACAATGTAAACACAATCAATCATAATCCATAAAATCTAATAAGGCTAAGGAAACAAAAGAAGGAAAGATCATAATAAAGAGAGAAAATGAGACAGATGGAAGACAATACATAATATGAATTGAATATGAAATGACAAAATTTAACTTGTTACATTTAAAACTTAACAATAATATATTAACAAACAATCATAAAATTGAGTAAAACACATCTCTGGAAAAATTTTAAGTTTTTAAGCAAATCCAAGTCCCAGTTACCCTTTGGCTTCAAGTTTTGATATTTTGAGTCAGTACAACATAATATTTAAAACAGACAGAAAAAATCATCAAAGAGTCGTACAAATTATTTTTTATTATTATTACACTAACCGATAATGAAGCTTGAACTGGAGTTTTTATTATTGATCAAATATTTCCTCCTGCATTGGAATTTTTGTCAATTATAATAAAGCTAAAATTACTGCAATCTGACTAAAAGCAAAAACTCTCTTAACTTACACCAAAGGTGACAAAATGCATGATATGGAAAATTGTGCTCCAAAGCTAACAAAAAAACATCCATTACTGATTAGTATAATATACTATTAGTACGGTATCCATGTAGGCCTACATTAGCGTGGTGGTCCTCTAATTTGATCTAGTTTGATAAGTCAAGTAAATAACAAAATATATTCATATAACTATAATATAATGTAAATATTAACAGCTTTTAAAAGTAGGTATACCTATATATATGATAGAGAGCTGAGGTGGCTGAGCAGTTCATTGCAATTCAGATCACAAAGTTGTGAACTCACAGCGAGCTTTTGGCAATTCTATGTCCCACTGCTGTCAGGAATGTCCTAATACTAATAATCAGACCCAAACATATAAAAATTGCCATTATTGGCATCTCAGCTCTGGTTAAATTATGCTCCTTTGATTGGAGAGGTAGCTTGCTCGAATCCAGGTGGAAGTACTTGATTTGTTCTCAAGACTTTGATCCCACTTTGCAGCGCTGCACTGCGGCTAACGCCTGGGTTATTCATTATAATACCCTCGGAATAGACCCTAAAAACAAATTTCCCCCTGGAATTAATAAAGCAATTATATTTTATCTCATTAATATAGTAACCTCAACTCAACATCAGTATTTGCAGACTAATAATAAACATAGCAATTACAACGCTTTTTCAAAATCAACTAATTAGAAGTAAAAGTAAAAGCGATGATCAATGACATGAACAGAATAATTGATTTTTAAAAATTAATTTACAGGATTTTAAAAGCTCAATATTATTATATTATAACCAAGGATAAAAAATGATAAATGTGGAGTTAACAAATAACGAGAACAATATGAATTATTTCATACAAGGCTATTCTGGAAAGAAAATGAGTACGGTAGTGGTATAGAATGACTTGAAAATGAAATGACCTCCTCATTACAAATAATTTTTCCACTTCATCACCAGAGTTGGCTCCGCACAAAAGTCTAAGATGAAATTCTTTCCAGCACAATCATTCCTATTAAATTTCCTAAAACTTAAAACCAACACTTGCTGCTGAATGAGTCAATATTTGACTGTCATTTGTCAAACTTTTTTTTCTTCATTTCTCCAAAACGTTTCAATATCAAGTCAACGGAAAGAAGGAGTCAACTGAACTTCATTGTATTGATTGATTATATCCACTTCAATTCTTTTTAAAAATAAAGTTTGCAAAGTCTAAGTGTGAATGTGACTACATGTAAAATAACTGGATTATAAAAACTGCAAATTGTACTTGTACTTAAGTTATAATTCATTAATGAACTGGGATGATGGAATCAAATTCACTACTCTACCTATTGAACATACACAATCTGGGCTTTTTTCAAATGAGTTTGCATGTGCCGTTTGAGGTTAGATTTCTGGCATGCTGAGAAATCACAAAGGACGCATTGGTGGGGCTTTTTCTCAGCATGTAGATGCATGTGATTTTTTAGATTTTGAGGTGATTTCGTGGTGTAACTACAATACGTACAAAAGTAAGGTTTCACATCATCGTGAACAAGTTTTTTGTGGCGAACCAGCTGAGCTTTGTATCTGCATGTGTAAGAACAGTCCGGACATGAGACATTCTTAGCATCAGAATGGGTGATGAGATGTTTTTCCAGGTCATACTTGTCAGTGCAAGAGTAATTGCACACAGAGCAAGAAAATCCTTTGACTTTATTATGTCTTGCTAAATGCCTTTTGAATGGATTACTTTGCCTACACGAATAGCCACAAATCTTGCACACGTACCGATGTTTCCCTACATGAACTTGCATGTGCTTGCCTAATTCCCTTCTTGTTGCACAAGAATGGTCGCAGTACTTGCAAAACCAATTATTCGCACACTTGTGCACCGATAAAGCATGAACTTTTAATTCCTGAACAGAGTGGAAACCAAGGTCACATTCCTTACAGCTGAGATTGAGTTTTTTAGAATGAGCATCAAACTTATGCTTCTTTAAAAGCACTTTATCGTGAGTTGTAAATTCACAGAGAATGCACTGATATCCTTTGCCCACATTAGTATGAATTTTCATGTGCTTTTTAAGACGATAAATTGTTTGGGTTGCGTAACTGCAATGAGGGCACTCATGATCTTTGACTGTTGAATGAACTACTTCATGCCTCTTGAGCTGGTCCTTGGATCTGGCAGCATAATCGCAATAGTCACACTTAAATGCTCTCTCGGAAGAATGAATCAGCATGTGAGCTTTCAAGGCACCTGAAAATTTACACTTGTAGCCGCAGTGTGGACACAAATATGGTTTTTCATCTGAATGTATACGCTTCATATGCTGGCTGATGTTCTTTGAAGAAGCTCCACACAACGTGCATAGCGTCCATTGATTTTCCTCATGGGTTGAAGATCGAAAGTGGATATCTAGCTCTTCAGTGGTAGAAAAAGCTGCCTTGCATTTTTCACACGAAAATATATCTGATATGTCATGTTCATCCTTAAGATGTTGTACAAGAAGTCTCTTGTAAAAACTTTGAAAATCACACACGATGCAGGTGTAAAGCTTCTTAACTTTAGATCCAACTTCCCAACCTAAAGCTGGAATCTCTTTGTGTCCCAAGAGATGAATTTGTAGACTCAGTTCCAGTTTGAATTCTTTCATGCAGTGCGAACATTTATAAGGACTGGTGTCCCCGTGCTCTGACTTCAAATGTCTTTGGTAAAGTACTTCATCTTCACTTGTAAAAGAACATCCTTCATAAGAGCATGAAAATAACTGTATTTTTTCAGACTTATCTTCATCTTTTTCGTCTGACTTAATTTCTGGGTCCTGTAATGGCTCTTCTTTGATCTTGGTACTTTCAAGAGTTTTCTCATCCTTACTACTATTATCATTCACCTCCTTATCATTACTATCTGTCTGTAACTGTAATAATCTCTTTCCGTAGCCTCTTTTTCTCAACTTCAAGTCCTGTTCGATATCCATCAGTTCCTCAGGGTCAACGGCCTCTAATTTGTAGGGAACAGCTTTAGCCGTAAATTCATTCTCTACCTGCACCATACCCATGACTTCTAATTCTTCAGGTTTCAGGGCTGTGTAAACCTCTTGCCTAGGTAACGAAGAATCAGGTGCATCTATTTCCACTTTAAGCACTTGTTCTTCCATCTTCGTTACAATGGTCTCGGGAGGATGGGTCTCAAACTCAACTTTCACAACTTCGTCCTCCATCCTGGTAACCAACCCTTCAGATGTGACAGTATGTTGTGCCCCAAACACTTCAGTCTGCACAGCTGTGCCATCACCATTGTCAGCAACAATCACAGCTTGCTCCTGGTTCTGTTTAGCCAATTCAGCAAGAGCTTTGGTGACCAATTCTTGAACCTGGGCAGGATCATTGTTATCATTGCTGTAGATAACGATTACGTCTCCTGTAGAGGTGCCATCTTCATTTTGAATATGAATTTCATAACGAGTACCAGCTTCTTCAGTTGCTTCTGCCATCTTTGGTAATCAAGCAAAGCAAGCCTGAAAAAAGTAAAAACAAACAATGAATAATTTATTTTTATATATATATATATGATGATAAAAAACACTCTTGCCTTTCGAATAAAAATAAGCAGACAAGAAATTAAAAACAGAAATTAGCATCATCATCTTTGGTCATGGTTGATGGTTTATGATCATGACATTGGCATAGAGGTGTCTGTACTGGACTCAAAATTGCTAGCGCTAGTATTGGCCTGATGTTGGGTCCATTATCAGTCAATGCTTGGAACAGCTTTCAATTTTTTCCCCCGAGACTTGACTTTGCTATTCTGGAAGTATCGAAAAATTATGTGTTCAACTCAACTCTGATGCTCATTAGATCAGTAAGTCACTATTACTATTAGTGGCATTTCACCTAGATCTGCACATTCTTTCTCACTGGACTCAGGAGTATATCAGATCATTATGAGAAAGACATGACATTATATTAATATAATCTTATAAAGGAATGAGGGCTGCCAAAAGCTATTATAATCCAAAAATGAGGTACCTATAATAATAATGCAAAAAAGGTGAAAATGGTGTAGCTCCAGGTGTAAAACAAATAACAAAACAAAGAACGTTTCAGGTCTCCCCTTCATGAGCCAACAAGCACAAAAAACCCAAAACAGAAAATCTTCAACTGTGGGAATCACAATCACAGCAATGTTGGCGCTTAGACGACCACTGGTCAAGTCTTTGTATTGTTATTGTTATAATTTGTTTTAATTTTTTACACCTGGAGCTACACCATTTTCACCTTTTTTGCATACACCCTCATTTTTAATATATATCTTATACTATCAGTCACAGTACAGTCAGTTAGTCAGTATGGTATGGGGTTAGTAGTATGATGTAACCTCAGTTAAAGGTTGCTCTAGTACTAGTATACTGGTAACTAGTAGTAGTATGATCCTCTGTGAGTTAAGGACTTCCACTTCGAATCATGATTATTGACATGGTCGAAGTCATGTAAAAGTCTGTGCTTATCCAGGGATTATCATTATTAGTATTAGGCCTATATATTATAATTATATTATTTATATAATATATTGCAAATCTCTATCTATGGCTATGGATGGTCCTATGAATAAGAATATGATTTATATTTTAATGATTATGATCATGGTGATGACTTTCTTTGTCTTTAAAACTTTAATCTATACCTACTACTACTACTTATTATATGGACCATGACTATGATAGGTGGTCCATTCTAATTATATCAAAAATCCATTACATTTGTATATATTAGTATTAGGTTGTCTGGACATGAATCTAATCTAGGCTCTACTACTACACTACTATTACTCTAGGTCTAGACTACTACTACTACTACTCAGACTACTACTACAAGTACTACTAGAGTACTAGGCTATATAATATAATTATAATATTAATATATCTAGGCCTATATTATATTAATATTATTATTATTGTGTAAACAATCATGACGACACTGTTTCGTTTGTTTGTTGTTTGTTATTATTATTATTATTATTTAGAGTAGAGTTAAAGAAGTTAAAAAAGATTATCAATATCAATATTAGATTTTTGTCATTGTCTCGTCATCCAAGTCCAAGTCCAAAGCATCAGTTCCCATAGCCATTTTGTAAAACTGACAATTTCCCCAGTAAGAGGAAACATTGGATAGATATGACTTGGTCTATTTTCGTTTTTCCCACCCTTTACCTCCACAATAATCAACATGAAAAAATGGTAAATAATAGCTAAAGAACCATTTCATCAAAGGGCAAGGACTTGTCGATAAGTGAGGGTGGTGTAACTCGAATCAACATTTTAGTAGACCCCGTCTATCCTGAAGAGGAACAAAGTCAAAATAGTCGTCCGCAACCAGTTATCGATATAATACCTGTTTGGTGAACTCCAGAAAATCAGGCGTTTGGGAATACAATTGTGGGGTAAATCAAAGTCAAAATAGAATTTCTGACGTTGCAATGTATATTTGACAACCTGAATGGCGTCAACGTTGACTTGCTGTTCAGGCTTTTTCGGGCGGGCTGAGAAGAGTTTACTAATCTTGTACTTTAGAATTAGTAGACAACACGTTATAAGAAAAACAGCCAATTTTTATTATTTTTCTTTATTTTTTTTACTGAAATGACGCAGAATGTAAATTGTCACAACTGATTGAAAAAATAAATTAAATAAAAATAGATTTTACTAACCAAAGCACATAAATATTGTTTTATTTTCTTATACTCATTTTCTTGGAAATATATTTGATTGTTTGTTTGCTTAACTCGAATCGCACTCGCCAAATGAAGTAAGGATACATAATATTAATAATATAAATTAAAATTGACATTGGAGGTCACAAAAGACCGTTGGAAATAAAAAATAAATGGAAGCGAATGGTATTATAGAAACCAGGCTGGGGTGATTAGGAGAAATGATGTCAAGTAGAGACTGATGGATGGACGGACAGAATTTAAAAAATATAGACCCTAGCAACGTTATTCATTACTGACTAGAGTGCAGATAACTTACAAGCTGCTTCAAACAGTGATTGTATTCTGTATTGATGGCATTTAGACTAGTAAATCGAGTTGATTTTAGGTTTACCAATTTAAACAGGCTTCAGTAAGAGCTTAAACTCACTGTTCGAAAATTAGTAGCGTAAAGACTATATGAATTTCTCAATTTGCACATTATAATTTATTTCTTTTACGCAGGTGTGGGTTATGTCCCGATAGGCGATTGTCGCTTTTCATTTTAATTCTTGCTTGACTGTTTCTCATGGCGAGAAGGAAAGACATCTATTTTAGTCAGTTATAGGATGACATCATTGCTCTCTTTAATTTCTATTAAAAATATTTTTAAAATAATTTGCAAGAAATACTATCTGGCAACAGTTAGAGTATTCCATGTCCAGTGGGTCCCTTGCACGTCTCTGAGATAAGAGTTGGGCAATAGTAGCGATATTTGTTGGTATCGATCTGTTTGAATACTCGCCAAATGGTGATGAAGCACTTGCTACTTGCTACATCATAGCATAGACATTAGACATACTATAAGTTGGCATGTCTATTGTCTATGCAGCATAATGGGATAATGTTACAGTGCCAGTGAAAGACAAGAACAGACAGAAAAAAATATTTTCGTCGACACGGGGAATCGAACCCATGCCTGCCACGGCCACATGCCGTGAACAGAAAACCAGCTTACTACCTTTGGTGCTAATCACATGATAGCCTATTTATTTGATATTCTGTGGATGAGCTTATCCGCCACACCATTGGCAGGGCTAGACGACCAACACACCTGCTTTGCTTTCATAAGTTATTTTTATGTCGCATCAACACATAATGGTAGTGGTAGTTGTTAACAGGCAATGGATCCGATGTCCTGTTAAACCCCATCTTTATTCTTTACTAGAAACGGCGTTCTTCATGTTGTATTATTTGCACGGAAGGCAACGGGTTCGAACCATGCGGGAATCACTGCACCTGCTGGCTATGTACGTAATGCAGCGGACCATATCGCAAACCTTCTCGAAGGGGTATATGATGTCCCGCTTCTAAGAGAGGAATACAGAAGAACGTACACCAGTTCAATGTTGCAACGAGAATATATACTGTTACTAATAATATATGACCGCTGTCCGGTCAACTTTTTAAAACAATTTTATTATATAGCCTCTATTTCACTATCACTCATCGATATAGGCATACCGATGCTATCACTCTATGTATTTACTGAATGACTAGTATTACATATCTGTCGTGCTGCAGTCTAGTTCCCACACATTGAGACAAATAATTATTCTTTATACCTCCAAATATTTTTTCCTTTTTTTTTTTTTTTGGTGACAGTAGTAGTAATAGCAGTAGTAGTAGTAGTAGTAGTAGTAGTAGTAGTAGTAGTAGTAGTAGTAGTAGTAGAGTAGTAGTAGTAGTAGTAGT
>JARFNW010165303.1:0-17731 GCA_031763155.1 Dirona albolineata
AGAAAGATATTGTTAGTATGTTAGTATGACGAGCCAGCTACAGGCAGAGAAAGATATTGTTAGTATGTTAGTATGACAAGCCAGCTACAGGCAGAGAAAGATATTGTTAGTATGTTAATATGACGAGCCAAGCAGGCTGCTCTACTGTATGCTCCCTATAGGAGTTGAAAAAGATATTGAATGACACAGCCTATTGGGAGATAAATGATGTAAAGTCTGTGACTGTGAGCCTGTACATGTATGAAGATACAGACAATATAACCCATCTTTATCTTTTATTGTGACAAACCATCAGTAATTAATAGCTTGCAGTGAGAGTATTATGAGGGTTTAATTCACACCATTCTGAAAAATAAAAACCTCATTTTGCTTGTAGCTAAAAAACACACATACTTGTGAACTGATGTATGTACGTATATGTGAGTCACGACAATATTCATCTATAATGAAATGTAGTATTTATCGGCTCATTTATTATAGGCCTTTGTGTCCTTGGTAAGAAATAAGACACTTATTCCTGCTTATCTCTTCCTATCAGAGACAGACGTTTAATTCAGAAGTCTGCTGTGACTGTGTCATCCTTATCCAAAAATTGTATTCGTGCTTATCATCATCATTACCATTGAGTATCATCAGGCAGCATGTGGCACATTAAGTGTTGACTGTTCTGTTGCTTTCCCAGGGCATATATTATGGGCTACTGTAAAGTGGTTAGAGCATGGTGATTATCGTAGATATTGTGCTATAGAAATGCTATTCATTATTATTATTAAATTATATATATATATATATATCTATATATATTATATTTCTCAGGCATTGTCTGCTTGTTCATCAAGTTCTACGTGGACCTGACCACTTTGATGATCATGGCCGTGTTTTTGGGTTTATTTGTGGGCATCAGGATGTCACTGGGGACTATCATGTTCATCGAAATTGTTGGCCTTGAAAAGATGGCCAAAGCCTTCAGCTTTTATGCCATGTTTATCACCTTGTCTGGCGCCATTCACAATCCAATGTTGGGTAGGTTGATTGTGTTTTGTCATCACACATATTTGAAATGACTTTCTGCAGTGGGAAGGGGTAAATTTAATTTGATAGAGCAAATTTTTTGTGAATTTTGGGGGTGAATTTGAAAAGTTAAGTGGATTTTACAGATACTGTCAAAGAAAGTGTGGTGATTTCACTGTAGTATCTGGAAAATCGAACCTGTGCATCATGTTTAGATTTAGAGGCAAGGCCTCTTGATTTTAATCATGTTATGATTGGCAGCCTCTACTGATTCACTGATACAGATTATAAACCAACCTGACCTTTATTTTTCTTGTTTTTTCACTTGTTGTCTTTCTTTTGTTTCACTCTCCATTTTGCAACAAGATTTGTTTGTTTAAACAAGCATAATAAAAGCTTGTGCCCCATTACAGAGCCAGTGCTCAAGTTTCCTTCACATGAGATGGACAAGTGATGGTTTGTCACACGTTGGATAGTGATTGGAAAGCATCTACTTTTAAAACTGTTAGATTAGTAGGTACCTACAATATTATCATGCCTGGGTCAAGTGAAGCCATTAGAGTATAAAGCATCTTTTGCAAAGATAATGACAATTCAATTGACTGCAGAAAACATGACTAAAGCAGGAATGGTGTTTTATCAGGAGGCAATACAATGAAATTTGTCTATCGAGACCTCACATCAAGAATGCACTATTTAGTATTATATTTATATATATTTCTGTTTCTGGTCTGAATCATTACGTCAAATATTCCAATTGTGAGGGATGCATGTATTTGGTGGATTGTGTGCATACATTGGAGGACACTACACTTTCGCTAGAGATGCGCTTGAAGCGCTCAACGGATGAGGTAGTGACTGGCTGGTTCCTATTCCTACAAAGAAAAAGATCTTACATATATGTCACATAATGCTTGTGGCATTTTAAAACATCTGCTCTAAGAGTTCTATTGTGCAGATTGTGCAAAGTTATAAATGCTTTTTTCAATTCTTTTTTTTTCAATGTATTAATTTGTATGAATGAATATATATATTTGTATTTATTTTCTCTGCAGGGCGAATGATGGAGTCATTGGGAGTGCAGTCAGTCATGTACTATTTAGCTGGTGCATTTTTCGTTGGTGGTATTATGATCATCTGCATTCCATTGGTGATAAAGCTGCAGGATAAGGACAAACATCGAAATAAGATGTTGGACGCATAGAAGAAAATGGAACTTTTTCATCTTCATACATTGATTTCCAGCTGCTCTAACGGTTACAGTTACGCCTCCTTGAAGAAAGCTGGGGAATGGCCGAAAATAGTGAGCCAAGTTTGGATATTTTCAAACGGTCTCTTTTTTTAGAGTATATTATGACATAACCATGTCAATGACAAACAACAGTGAAATAAGGTTTTACCGATAAATGCTCACCAAATTATTACGGTGGATAAATAATCTCACGATTTGTTTTTTCGGTACACTACCTCCTGAATTGGAAAGTCAAGTAGCAGAGAAAAGTATACAAAACTATCTTTTCTTATTGCAACTCAGGTTCCCTAACTAGCAGCCAGGCATTGGGGAGACATGGGGGGAAAGGGGGGGGGGGGTGGTTTGGGGAGCGCTCTGTATTCACTTATCCAACGCTTTTAGCAGTGGTGGACGAGGTGGGACAACTGTTATAATATATAATACTTTTTCAACTGCAATGACAGAAGTAACAGTCTGCATGCAGCCTTGTATGTACTTGTACATACATGGCCAGCGTGTGCTGACTGCAGAGAGCAGAGTCATGACCGTATAAAATTTTGTTATACCAAAAACTTTGAATCGTAAGTAAATTAGAGATTCTACTAGCTATATACTGTATGTTATATAGTGTATTTATTTATTGACCCCCCCCCCCCCCTCACATGATTTTCTTCAAGGTGACATTTAGCATAAAAAGGTATCATATACTTTGCCTTGATGTTGTAATAAAGTCCTGATTCAAATTTGAATAGGATAAGACAAATCTTCTATGGATCCATTCTATTAACCCTGCAGTGCCCAATGATAGATTTCCAATGTAGAACAATTTCATTTTTATAAAACACACTACAGTGCAAGTGGACCGAGAGACATGGTTCCAGCTTTTTAAAATGTCATAACTTTTATTTCAAGACATGTCAGCATGTGCCTTATTTGGCACATTGGTCAGTTAAGGAACAAAAACAGATTTGGCATACTGGGCACTTGAGGGTTAAATTACATACTAGCCGGATCCATCTAGTTTCCAGGAACTTAAATTCAAATTGCAATTTTGTGCACACTTCCCATCAAGTGTTTTTTGTCAGTCTATGATAAGCAATTGAAATGATTGGGAATGTTGTATTTATTTGTTTTAGGTCATCTGTGCAGACTTGATAATATTTATTGAATCTATGTAGGTGATGTGACACAGAAACAATAATTTATTATTGTTCATTTTTGTTTTTGTTAGAAAGTTGTAATAGTAATACAAGTTGGAAGTAAACTGACAGGCATTTTTGTGCCCCCATACTGTAAAATGCAAACATTGCACATTTACAAAACTGTGCATGCACCAGTGCTTCACGATGGTCTCATGTGCAAATTTTCCTGCCTCAATAAAAAGTGTGCAATTTAAAAAGAAAATAATGCTTTTTAATGTATCTCATCCATTATAAATAATTGATTGTAGGTGTCTATAATATATACCTATGAATTCATTCGTTGATGCCTCATTTTTATTATTATTTTTTTGCACTGTCATTGGTCATTCATAAGCCTGACCAAATGACATGTTTTTCTTAGCAACAAATTGTATATATATATATATACTGTATTTTATTACATATACATGAATTTCATGACATTATTATCCATTATAAATTACAGCTGATCTTTTCTAAGACAGAGATCTCTCTTGCCTTTGATTAATAATTTTCTATTGAGAAACCTTTAAACTATAAATACATTCCACTTTACCACCATGCCTTAAGAATATTATTTCTTCAAGACCACTTGTAATCTTAACATTTTATTGTCTCATCCACTACAACTCACATTATGGTGCCTCTCAAGACTCACAAAGATTTTATATTGCAATCTGGTTCATTTATCTCCTTGCTTTTACCAAAACATTCTTTGATGTCCTCAAAATGTGTTTACAAACCTATGCACAAAGTTGAGGTGGAATAAACCCTTTTCCACCATCTGCATTTCATGATGTAAATAAATACATACCCTACTTAAAGAAAATGTTATTGACTTCACCATAATATGTGCGTTAGTAAATATTTAACCAAAAATTTTCAAGATAATTTCTTAACACCATGTACATTTGGGGTTTTTTTAAAATAAAATTTTAACCTATTCCTAATTTCACCCTTGGCTCCTCTTGCGGTGGTACTTTAACTCTTGCAATCAAAAAAGTTTTTATTCATATTTTAATTTTAGTTTTAATGACACATTCAACACTTGTATTTGCAATATTATAAGGCCATATAAAAAACAACAGCTCCTATTTAAAGTCCATCTGATACAGATCATCTCGACCTTTCTAGGATTCCAACACCCTGAGTCAGAATTGTCCCCTGTAATGGGAACACCCATGGTTTAGATTGTATTTCCCTCTTCTTCTATCTCCTTTTTTTTTTAAACCCAAAAAACACTACTTTATTATATAATATATGCCTGTCCTAACTACCGTGGCAGGGCAGAGCTAAAAAAAATAATTAAACATCTATCTTACTCTGAACCCCCTTTTCCTATTGTGTTGATTTTCAAAGTGCTATTAAATTACTATTGGCATTATTATATTTATTTTTATTATTATTATTATTATATATTCAAGAATATGTTTTCTGAAGCAGCTTAGTAGAGTAACACTTCACTTGACATGACAATAAATTATTTTTTGTAAATATTTTTTTTTATTCCGGCACAAATATTTTCATATGTGGCAATTATTTTCAAAGAATAGATGTAGTCTATATGTTATTAATTATATATATTATATGTTGGTAACTATTTAATTTCGTGTAATTTTACCTGGCATTCAAATTTAAATTGATGTCTCCCCCCTCCCCCACCCCAAAAATTGAATAAATCTAGTGAGTGAACAATCCAACTACATCACTTATCTTTCTTGAATTATGTTTGTGAACCATTTAGTTTTAATATGAAAATATGTTATTTGTTCCCATTATTCAACATAATTATTGGGGGAAAAATTAAATTGATGATTGAAAGATTTGGTAAATCCCTACTCTTCCAAACTTTTCTTTATTAGTTCTTTAGCAACCAAAGCATCTGATATTTTGTCATACGAGGGTGGGTCTGAGATTAGTTTGTTGGATAAATGGTATTTTACCTAAGTCAATGAAGAAAAAAACCAGTGAATTTTCCATTGTTGGCTGAATGCAAGGTGTTCGTTGGATTCGTTGGATTCGAGTCCTACTGTATATTGCACAAAATGCAGAAACAGAAATAAGTACTTACTAATCTAATGAGCAGCACACAATGTCATCATATCCCTCCACTTTCCGAAAAGCAATGAAATCCAATGGTCGTGGAGGTGGTGGTACAATAGTGGAAATTTCAATGACCCATTTTCAATTTCCACAGAGAATCGTTCTATTTCTAGAACAAAACTCATGGATGTAAAATGTAATGCAAAGTCTGACCTAGACTTATTCCAATCCTTTAGGAAGAGCGGAAGTGAGGAAACCTTGAATTGTTCAGTTCTCAGAGTGATGTTTTGCCTCTCTAACTCAAGACCAAGGCGCTCAGCTTCCCTGCACATTAAATGTCAACTCTTCTCTTCTAGACCCTATTAATTACAACCCCCTGTGACCGCAAATACCCCCATTTGCGCAGAAACAAAGAAGACAAATTCCTCGACTTGTCAAACCTTTTGTTCATAACTTATAACTCATATTTCAGTGGTAGACATCATATGAAAAGTGGATTTGGCTTGTGTGGATAAGGACTATCCTCATATTTCAGTGGTAGACATCATATGAAAAGTGGATTTGGCTTGTGTGGATAAGGACTATCCTCATATTTCAATTTCAGTACAGATTTACCATGGTGAGGAGCACAACGGAAGCTATGGACAACTGAACTAGTCCTGAGTGCACAGGAGCAGTAGAAAACAATAAATCATAAACAAAATGAAGGCTTCAAAATTGTATGACAGTCAATGTTTTTATTGTTTCCAAGTAGATAATTTAGATAAACTAATATGAAGTTATCGTATCAATATTTTTAAACATTTGAAAAGAATTAAAATCCTAGAGCCAGACATCCTGAAATACTGATGTGATATGACAGAGAAAATGTACCTTTTGATATCAATGCTTATGTAATTTAATTGCCCCTTTGAGAAATGAAACGTAAAACAAAATTCCTTTAAGAAAGATACCCCCAAAAAAACAAAATATCAATATGAAAGCAATTAGTGTTAAAACAACCAAATACAATATTCCAAAGTTTTTTATGTACAACACCAGCCGGAATATCTTGAATGGGTGAGAGCAGCTGAGGAGTCGCAGGAGCCACAGATGTATAAATTATGTAGGACAGGGAAGGACAGGCGTGACTGATTACTCTTTCGTCCACTGGTAGAAACAAAGAAAATAGAATTGGGAGAAAATTGAATCAATGAATAAAGTTGATCGAAAAAGAAAAATGTATTCTAAATATATAAAGAGTTTTGGGGGAAAGTATTTTGAAAAGCCCACAAAACAAATTAAGCAAAAATGCTGGAGAGATAGATAGATAGGAGAGAGGGAGAGAGAGAGAGGGAGAGAGAGAGACTACATTTCTTTCAATAAAATTAAAATGTCCAGACAGATCTAAGTGTTCATAAAAGAAGATTTGATGGTCATTGGTATTCATTAAAATATAATAAAGTAGAGTACCATGGCTGATAATTTTTGCCTATTTCAATTAAAAGGGAACATAATTCTAGCAGACTTATAGTCACTACGTTGAGAGACTCACCTCAGTATTTCCTCTGCTTCCAATTTTCTTTTCAATATTTAAGGCCAACATCTGAGAGCGGAAAGACAAATTCTTTGTCTTCTCGATAACTTGTTGATAGGGAGATATGGCCTGAGTTCCCATGACAACATGACCCTACAGAAAGTGGTGAAAAGCAATTATAAATCAAAAATACTTTCAGAAGATGCAGTGAGATTAGTCTTTAAAAATGACACAAAAAACACTGCTTTCAAAGGGATCAACTGTGAAATATACAATAATAACACCAGAGATTCCTCCATCATGAAAAGTTTGCAATAAAAATGTGTGCCTGCCAGCTTCATTGAGAGAAAAAAAATATAAATAAATGTTTAAAAAGCCATCAAGTTTGTAAACCAATATCAGTTTGGAAATAATCCAGCTCATAACTCACTTGAGACGTGAGCTATTTTTAACGACAGCTTCCATGTGCCCAAGTAAAAAAACCCATGACACAAAAGTTTTCAAACAAGAATATTTAGAAGAACAAATAAACAATTATCACATGATTATTTAAAAGAACAATTATTTTAAATGTGTGCACTGGTACATTTTTTCTGCCATGATTTAAAAAAAATATATATAAAAACTAAGAAAAATCTGTTGATGCTCCTAGTCTTAGAAATAAATGTATCAACATCAATAAAAATCTTCATCTGATCCATCTTAAACAAAAACATAAAAAATATTGAGTTGATGGCATGACATGATGATTTAAATGGAATGCTGCACACACGATCCCAAAAACAACAGGTGAAGTGGCTGAATAGAAATTTGATTTATCTGGTTTCTGTTATGGACCTGACTTTGGCTTCATAAAAAAAATCGTTGTTCAACTAAAATATAGATTGGCATATAGACTGAAAAAGGATTGAAATTCCATTTGACAATGGACCCTGAGTGTGATTTACTAGCCATCACACCCAAGTTGCACATGTTGTGGGATGCATCTCAAGTGAGCTAAGTAAGATCTGTTGTTCCATCGTACACACGCTTTTATCAAACAAACTTGACAACTTACCAATTGTGAATCAATTTTAGCATCAAGCCGTGCATTTCTAATCAGATTCACAATCCACCTCTCTGCGTCATCAGGAGTCATATTCAGTTTGTCAGCAAGCATTCTAAAAGACAAAAAAATAAATGCATACCAAAAGTATTAACAATAGTTGAATAGTAAGAATAAAATAGGGAGTAACTTTGAACATTTCATTTGTCAATATAAATGTTTAAAAAATGTCCATGCATGCCTTGTAAATCTACTTGTTTCAATTGTTGGATTTAAAAATTAAGTACTACACTAATTCTGGGACATCAATGTTTTAGTGTCTTTAAAATTGAACACTTCTAATATTGACATCAATTTCTCCCCTTGCACTAAGAATAACCAAATACCCACCCACATATAATGTGGAATGTTCCTGAAATGATGCACCAGTTTTCAAACAAACAACCTGTCAGAAACTAATGTGAACAGCCAAAAGCCACCTTCAAACACCCATATATCACAAGCCCCAACACCAATGTTGTTGACATGAAAATATGGAACGCACACGAAATGAAATAGTGAACTATTGCTTTTATTTTTCATGAAAAGAGAATCTGTCAGAAACAAAAACTTACCCTATACTAATGCACTCATGAATTCTGCAGAAAGTCTCGAAGATCAGAAGTCGAGCATTCTCAATGAAGTCCTCTAGACATGCGACCAAGAAGAAATCGTTGAAGAGAACCTAATTTCAAAAGGAAAAATGTGAAATGAAATGAAAAATTACATCAAATCTGTGAATCCAAGAATTGTTATAAAACCTGCATCATCAAATCCCCTTCCTCTGTATCCCAGAGTTCTGTCTTAGAACCAATATTGTTCAGCCCCTGTACAGATAAGCTTGGAGGTAATTCATCTGATCAGCCTTGACTATCACCTCTCATCCAACTGTGCCGGTCTCTACCACACGCTGTGACAATATAGCGATCATCTCTAAAGACTATGTAGGACAGACTTTCAAATATCTACAACATACCCAATTAAAAATTCACGATAAAGCTCCTCTGATCATAACTATAACAAAGAAAAATCAATATACTTTAAAAAGACATAATTGGCTAAAGGAGAATTGACTATAAAATTGTTGAATTTCTATTTCTAAATGTCTGAAAGAATCAGCACCTGACATTTAAATCATTTATAAAATCTTATTCATGTGCATAAATCTATTCACCTTAAAATATTTCCTGTTTCCATTGTTCTTTTTCAAGCATAAACTTTACCACACAAAATTCTTGAATCATATCTTTAAACATAACCTTTTTAACTTTTAAAATGTTATGCATTATATGAGTTATATTCAGTAGCGATTTCTAGATATGAATGTAACAGTTGAAAAAAAAACTATTAAACAGTTTCATTCATCGAACACTATAAAAAATGTTATTAACAAGCTTTGTTTAGATGGATATCATTTTAAAATCTTTCTTGGTTACAAAAAAATAATTGCCAGTGTAATGCACAAAACACATCAGTATCATACGAATATAAAACATTGAATACATATGACAAATACCAAGCAAGAGTATGCGCTGAAAAGAGATTTGAGACATAAATAGGTCTATAATCAGTCAAGTCTTTGCTTCACTATTGACATAGAAAAACATGCTATGTCACTCAAATCTGTGTCTCCATATTTTAGTAAAAGTATATTGGAAATCGTACTGGTCAGCAATTCCCACACAAATGGACTTATCATGACAGATAGACAGCCAGAGGACAAGAAGACTACAAAAATCACTCTATACCATGTTGAAATTGTTTCAATGTTTTCATGAACACACATTCAGTCACATTACAGCTCATCAAACAGACACAGTGTACTTACTGTTTCACACTCTCTCAATTTCTTTTGAGCACCATCAAAATCAAAGTCAACGTACAAGCACTGTACAAATTCTGTAATCGGATCCTTGTAAGTATACGACTCCTGTGGGGGCAAAAATGGTAAAAATTATAAATGGACCAAAAACATGACATTCTAATAATTCAAGTTTATGGGCAATGCTTCTATCTAAAATTGCAATAGATTCAAATAAAATTGTTAAATGAACTGCACAATGTATTTTCAAACAGCATGAGGCTCTTGTTTAATATAGGTCAGTGTTTACACTACAAACTAAACAATATCAATAGCAGCAGTTAAATAATAAAACATGATTCAGCAATGTTTTTGACAACAAAACAAAACATTTGCTATCCAAATTTCACCTGTTGTATAACTTTAACAAGATCTTTCAACACTGCTCTCCTCCTCTGCTTATTTGTGATGACAGCTGTGGTTAGGTAACGCAGTACATGGGGACACGTTGTCTGAATTGCATTCAAGTAACTGGAGAATGAAAGGTGAAATAGTCATTGTAGCTCATTTTCAAACATGGTCTTTGTTCAAGTAGTGTAAGAAGCCTATCTTCGTTACCTTGACGTTATGACACTAGAGCAATGATCAAGGAACAGCTTCATTTACGGCAGAATCATAAAGCAAAGAAACAAAAACAAAAAAAAAGGTTGTTGACTCTTTCATGTTTATACTGTCTTTCGTGCTTCAATAAAAAATTTAAAAAAAACAATAATTGATTTTTAGGGTTACAGCGACTAGTTTCACCCCCAAAACCCAACTTGTTTTCCCTTTGATGTGGTCGCGCAGTCACCCATCTACCTTGTACATGGGGTTTGTTTCCCTGTCAATGCTAATCCATCACTCCTATGCATGCATTTGGTAAGGGGAGGTAACAATGTGTTCATTTTTAGGCAGTTATTTGATTTCTACCTTTCTCAAGCATCAGATTATCAAATTTATTTCTTTTACTAAATATTTGATCCCTTACACATATTGCTATTAAAATTTCATTGAATTCCGTAGGATAATAAAGAGATACATAGTGTTTATTATCAGTTAGTAATTTACATGGAAGAATTTTAAATTCAGAAATTAAAAAGAATTAAAGTAACAGCTGTTCCCTGTTGGCGGGTGAACAACCCGACGCTCTGCGAATTCTGCTTCCCAATGATAGGAACAGCGGTGTAATACTAATACCATTATAAACAAATTAATTTCTATATTTTATCTAAAAGAGTATAAACGTTTTTTGGCGCAATATCAAAGTTGACCGAGTAATAATATAGAAGTTATGTCTGTTTGAGTAAGGAATAGAAATAATCCTATCAGATAGTAACATTTATGCAGCGATTTCTGGAAAAGTTTTCAGTTTGTATTCTATATATTGCAGACTTATTTGCATCTTTTATAAAATGTTTGTTGTTGTTGCAGGTAGTAATCTTGAATTTCATAATAAACAGTGCATTTTATTGTAGTAGTAGCTAGACCCTTGTCAAACATCTAGACACGGGACTATACGACAGTGCAAAAAAATCATACAATACACTTTGTCAGTAACATTAAATGGTTTGTTTTTTCTTGAACAATATTTTGGTAATTTTATAGCAAAAAGCATAATTCCACAGGAAGCTGTGTAGTAATTTTTAAAATGACAATGATTTAGGCAGCATTTTTTAACTCGATAAACAGGTAAAAATGAAAGGTAAATAATACCATAACCCAAATTACGAATCCTGATTGAGATTAATTATATTTTTTAATAAATAAAAAATAATAGACATGTATCTGATGAGCTTGGATGAAAATCCACATGGTTGGAGTCCATCTCAAAACATCAGAAATTAATGTGACACCAGTCTTATGTCATTTGGACATTAAGAGACCAAATAAACAATAAAGCAGATAGTGTCTTGATAAAAGAAGCATCTACTAAATGTGAGATTATTAGATTATTAGAATTAATGTGAATAATCCTTGATAAACAAGAGATCTACCGCAAATGGCAAAAATACATTAAGCATGAGAGTAAATTAATAATTTTGTATTGTGCGCACATGGCTATAACTTTGAAAGCAAGTGTCCACTGCAAGTTTGTTAACTATTTTCATCTCAGCAACAACATCATCTTTTCATTTAAAAGATACTTTCATGGATGACAAAAAAAGAAAGAAGAGAAAATCATAATAACAAACATAAAAGAGTCGTTCCCACAAGCATCTCACTACATATTATTTTTCTTGACAAGCCTTACGTCTGTGTGTACAAGAACTGGTCAATAATGAGGTCACGTCCTTTTGGGTGGTTGAAGTAAACAAAGAGACTCCAATGAATCACCCATGTCCTTTGTTGTAAAGTCATTAAATCTGACTGAAAAGTCTGCGAAGAAAATAAGTAAAAACAATTAGGATTGCCATATCATTTTAAAATAAATGCCATTTCAACATCAAGAATACAAAAAGATTATTGACCTTGAATGAGACATCTAAGATATGCTGGATACAAAAATAACATATATTAATATAGGGTATCACGAATAATGATGCTTTATGCACATCAATTTACACTATGATAGTGAGCCTTGGGGTATTCCTCTAGGTATATAAGACAAAAGAATGAAAGAAATAAAAACAAAAAGATGACAATAATCTAAACCTACATTGTTATCAATGAGCTCTTTGACTTTATTCAAGTCTTCCAAGGCATATTCCCAGTTTTGCATCAAGATCTCAGAGGCCAATTTTCCCCAACAAGCATTCAGGAAATTGCGGTCATTGGGTGAAATCTGTAATCAATCATTCATATTTTATCATAGGATATTGGAATTATCATGCAATTTATATCGAAACAAGACATAAAAAAGAGACTGCATTTAATATTTCTAGACAGTCTTTTGTCAAAAGTAAAGTATGGTAAATTGCTGATAATAGTGAAATCTGCTTCATTATAATTTGAACCCAAAATATACTTTCAAACATGAAATAACAAAATAGTGATCAAAATATTTCATAATACGATTTTACAAGCTGCTTCCATATTTTTTTAACATGCTTAGTTCTGTATATTCTAACTCAAACTCTCAATGCAATTTTCAAGGTATAAGATAATAGTATATAATATTCATTTTGATAGCACATTAATCCACCAAATTGCTCTATTATACACAAATCAAAACAGTGTACTACATGGTACATTATGCACAGCATCAAATTTTCATTGTCATAAACAAGCATAACAGAACATACAACATCTTGCATGTCATCCAAAAGCTATGGTGATAAACCTCCTATGACCCTTTTAATTGCGCTGTTGCATAAAATAAATTATCACAATTAATATTATCATTGTCAAATTGCAGACATTACTCACCAAAACTCTGACAAAGTACAAGAACTCAGCAGCTCCTGAATAGTTACCACATTCATATTGGAACTTGGCATAGTTGTACAAGGTGTTGATCATTTCATGTTCAAACTGAAGACAAAAGATAACAAAAAATTCAGGCATGCTGAACAATACTCGACTAAACATGATTATATAACTAAACACAAAAAATGGATAACTGTGACAAAAATAATATAAAATCAGCCTTTTTATAACTTCCTTAATTTGAAAAATTTAAGAATCATAAAATTACACAGAACCTCGGGAGAAATGCAAATGTACACAATACAAAAATGTGATAAAAATTAAATCAACACTTACCCCATACTCTTTTGATAAGAACTCATAAAGCTGACGTCCATCTCTGGAAAGTGAAAATACAGAAACAAATCCTTAATCCACAGAAGGAAAACATTTGAAAATCATTATAACATAATACACAAAATAGCACTTGTTATGGTTTTTTTTTTAATTTAAAGTGAATTATTTACCTTGACGTTTGGATCTGTCTCTGCACCTCAGGTTTCTCAAATATCTCTGTGACAGTATTTGCTTTAGACTGTAAATTCTTCAACTGTGTGACAACCTCCTGACGCTTGTCCTTAAGAGCTAAACAAAATACATTTCATTTTAAATATTGCATTTAAAAATAATAAATTTACATCAAATCTTAATCTTTATAAATATATAATGTACCATTAATGACTGCCTGAGTCTGAGTAGTGAAAAGGAAATTTGACATGGCAAACAAATTTTAAGAATGAACTAAAAACAAAATGTATCTAAGTAAACTACTTAATCATTGGTCATGAAGTAAGATTAACAAGCACGAGGCTATATTCTAAAAAAATGTTTTCTTCATTTCATCATTTGTATCCTTGGAGGCGAGGTGGCCTAGAGGTTAGGACAACAAACTCATTACGAAGGTTGTGGGTTCCCAATCACGTCCTTGTTTTTCGTGGGCAAGGAACTTTACTCCTTTTGCCCCACTTGACCCAGGTGTAAAAATGGGTACCAGCTTGCAACTGGGGAAGTAATCTGTGATCGACAGCATCCTAGCCAGAATGATGACACTCTGTCCGCTTCATGCTACGGAAACCGGGATAGTACCGGCTCTATGAGCCTCAAGGCTCGGAAGGACTTTACTTTACTTTTTTTGTATTCTCATATATATATATATATGGTTATATTCATACATGGCAAAGTATGAAAACTAATACTAATTATAATAACAAAATAGAATTAGAACCATTGATTTACTCACTTGTAGGAACTGACTGATCTGGATAGAGATTGCGATGAACGTCCATCGCAAAATCAACCATGTTTGTGTTGCTCAGTAAGTCGAGCTTTCCAATGAGCATTTCTTTGTCATCATACAACTGAAATTTAGAAAAAGGAATTTTTACAGGTCAGTTAAGTTTCACTCCATGATAAAAGTACAAAAGACAATCTTGCCCCATAAATTATTAATCTCAAACGTTGGGTATCTACTAACACTCACTCACTAAATATAAAGTTTGATGATAACAAGTTAAAACTCATAATGAAATACCAGTTCAATTTCATCAATATATTTTTTATATCTCTACTCAACTACCGAACTGGCTACTTTACATCGTTTAGTAGATCAAGCCTAGATAGATTTTAAACATATATATATATATATATATCATTCTTAGAATATAGTTATAGTTCTACCATGAGTGGTCGCCGTATAAAAGGTGACGATTCTGCCAGTTTGAGTTTGTTCAAGGAAGGTTTTTTTTTAAATTTGAGTTTGAAACCTAGATTATTTTCATATAAAAATAATACAAGCATGCAATCGTCCATTTTCTTAATGAAAATAGTTTCACAGCAGAAACTGGGTTTTTAGCAGTTTTATGTGAGGGCAAAGGGCATTCAAATCTTGTCTAAAATTATAATATAATTATAATTCTCCTTTAAGATTCCTTCCTGGTGTTTTGAGCATATTTCTGTCGGTGCACTTGGGAGTGATTCTATTTTAACAACAAACAGAAGTCGTCAGTAGTGTTGGTTTATTCTGTACACTACATGAGTCTGCTTCTTTATTGTAAGGAATCCCAGTTTAAAAACCTTTCATCATTTCTGCTATTGATGTACTACTAGTGACTGTAAATGTAGTTGTTCTGAACTCCGGCTGCCTTATATGTTGCACTATTATTTCTAGTTGGTGCATGTTGTTTTTGGGGTGTTTTTTTTGTATTGGTACCATGGATAATGGATTGAATGTAATGCATCATTCTAGTCTAGTCTAAAGAAACTATTACCATAGTTCGTACTCATGCTGTGCCACATATTATTATAAGATAAAGGGCTGAAACTGAAAATTCATATTTTAACTACAAGTATAATATTAATAAATAAGTACAACTACAACAGCACAATCACAACGTCAACAGGTAGTTTAGGCTGAGTAGTGAAGTAGTAGTAGAGTTTAGAGGTATATTATTATTTTAAACCTAAGTCTAAGCGCCTATACTACTATATATATATAGAATCGTGATCATTGATTTCTTTACGGTAAAGATATCATTCATGATATTTTCTATTTGCCCTCGAACCCTAAATAAACATAAAAAACCCAAGACCCTGCTGAACCCTAACCCCAAATCAATTTCGATTACTCATTACTATGGTCCTTCATTCTTCATCAACTTTGACACCTATCTGCTGATCCAAAAATAAATATATCCTAATACTATACTAATAATATACCTAAACCTTAACCTAAACTAAAAGTTTACTTAATTAATTCAGTACTAGCACTAGTATTCTAGTACTGAACTGGTCTGGCTGTTCACTGTTTGATACTGTAAAATTTAAAAAGTAGTTCTTCCAAGCCTTGACTTTGATTGAGATTCATCTCGTAACCCATACTCATGTCATCATAGAGTTATTATATTTATATATAATATAGTATAGAGCCGATGCTCATCCCAGTTTCTGTGTCTGTACTGAGTTAACACAGCAGCAGACAGAGTGACAATTACATCGTCATCACCCTTCTTCTAAATAGGACTAGGTAGGAGGACGCTGGTCTGGTAGATTATTATTTTAACACCTTAGGGCTAGGGTGAGGCAGTTGGAGTAAAGTTTCTAGTAAAATTTAAAAGTTTTAATAAGGAGGTAAAAAAAACCAAGCCTTTCACTCCACTCGTCCAGCCAGCTCACTCAGACCCAAGACATAACTTCACTTTTAATTTTAATTAGAGTCTAAATTAGAGTAGAAGTAGAAATAAAATTAAAAGTTTTCTTCTAGGTTTGACTAGCTCTATTCATCTATATAGGTGTGGCCCATATATATGCAATATTTCAAGATTTGAATTTTCTCTTCGGGGAGTCTACTGTTACTGACTGTACTGTTACTGCTGCTCTGACTCTGTGTGTCTGTAGTGTGTTACTGACTGCTTTTTTTCCCCGAAAGGGAAAATAATAGGAATAGGAATGATTACTACTACTACTCTATTCATAACGAAATTAACCTAAACCGTACATTTACCAAAGTTAGAGATTTACTCTGCAGAACAAAGGGAGGGCAAGAGTTTCCCACCACCACTCTCACTGTCTGTGACTGTGTAAACTAAACTAAACAAACGCATGTTTTCAATTTCAATTTCATCGTCATTTAAATCATCAAAAAAAAGTCAGCCAGTCTGACATAAAGTATACCAAATGTATATCTGTTTACAAAGTAATATATCAATAATAAGAATAAAGTGGTTTGGCGCATTAAAATGAAACATTTCCATGCATAATGTTGCCTTATTACCTTTACATCTATTTTCTTTGGTTTCAGTTTAGGTTTGGGCCTGGTGGGTGCCATGTTTGTTGATAGTAAAAAGGAAGCGGAAGTCGCTGTTCAAAATAAATACAAAGATTCCATACAGATTACGTGCGTTGTGAAATTATCACTCTTAGGAGCACCAGCAGCCAACGAGGAGCAATCTGAAAACACGAGTAAGAAATGTGCAAACATGGCATACTCCTATCTATAAGATTATTTCGTAGATTTTTTTTGTAAGATTCCTTGTGTCATCACAACACATATTACATCGTTTGAAAACAAAACAAAAGTAGATGGCCATTTAATAAATTATGATAACAAATGGCATTATATAGCGTTTATCCACGGTCGTCACCATGATCTAAGCGCTTTACAGTATCACCTTTGCCCCCCCGGACAACAACAGAAACACTATTCACTTAATACGTACGCCAAATGCAATCTGTTAGGCGCGAATACAATTTTTGGACAAGGACAACGCTGTTTACAACCAAGGGGCCTCCGAATTTGACGTCCGTCTCCTATAGGTCTAGGTAAGCAAGGCAAAGAGTCTTACACTTACATTATTGTTATTATTATTATTATTATTATTATTATTATTATTATTATTATTATTATTATTATTATTATTATTAT
>JARFNW010165414.1:0-17720 GCA_031763155.1 Dirona albolineata
ACACACACACACACACACACACACACACACACAGAGAGAGAGAGAGAGAGAGAGAGAGAGAGAGAGAGAGAGAGAGGGATAGAGAGAGAGATAGAGAGAGAGAGAGAGAGAGAGAGAGAGAGAGAGAGAGAGAAGAAATATTTAAATACCTGTGTTATCGTGTGACACCAACTGCAACAGGGACTGCACGCATCTCAAATCCACAAGAATCTGGTAGTATTCCGGCACTGTTGCCATCACATGCATCTCGTGTATGACCTCATTCAGTTCTATCTCAGACTCCATGAATCTACGCAGACAAGAAAGGCAAATAATTTATAATGAATGGTCAAGAAAAAAGAGGACTGATGGTCAAAATTCATCACCTATAAAATGTAGGATTTTCTTCAGTATGTTTGACATTGTCCCTATATCATGCAATGTCCTATTCTAAAGCAGAGCTGTTGTCAACGCTTCATTTCCCCTTGGGATTGGTTATTAACTTACACCAAAAGGCAGAAAGGAAATTGATAAAGAAAGATTAATTATTTATAAAACAGTATACAGTTCTTATAATCTTATTAAATTAAATGAAGAATACCTAAATGAAAAATATGAAGAAAAAAACCAAAACAATATCAAGATGTGATATAATAATAATAACAATATTATATACCATTCTCAGAGTAAGATGATTGGAAATTACACACTTAGATTGAAAAATCGTAAAATTACATTATCATCATCATCTATTATATCTAAATCACTTACTTGTCTGGCAAGTCTGGGAATTTGATTCTCATCTCCTGGTTCTTATACACTTTTTTCTCAAACTGAAGAAGCAATTTCTTAAAACTGGTCTCATCCATAGCCTCAGCCTGTGTGACACGGACATACAAAAATACATTTGTCAAAAACCTTTTATTACATATAATCATCATGACGAGAAAAAACTATTTATTTTTTTATTCATTTATTCATCAATGTTAAAATCATGTTAATAACATTCATACCTATCTATTTTCCTATTCATCAAATAATGTAAAAAAAATAAATTACAAATATTCAAGGCTTCTCGGTAAACATCTAAAATTTAACTAGTAATTTTAATCTTCTATAGAACCTCTAATTTTTGCACCCCTTAGGGCGTGAAACATTCCTCTAAAAACTTCAAAAACCTAAAATAACGCAATTTATTAAAGCAACTGGAAACGGATGGTAGTGGTAGTAACTTACATCAGGTTCTGCATCAATCATTTGTCTAATTTTTTCTTTATCCTCATCCGTGACTTGCTTGGATGTGGAGACCCGATCACTGGCATGTGTCCGTCTCTTTTTTCGGACTGTGTTGAATTCTGAATCATCTTCATCTCTTGACTTCTTGGACTTGCCATCCAATGAAGGTTTTACAGGCTGAAAAAAAAACCAGAAGTAATAATTTAATATTCCTCAGTAATTATGGTGGAAAAAATATTTTTAAAATGGCTGAGAGGTAAATAGTAAGAGCATCAGTTATCCAACATGCTCAATCAAGCCACATAGATCTAGTTGCTAGGGAGCAAAATAAATTGCTATTTATTCCCTTCTATTTGCCTTCCGACATTTATTCCTTGTTCTGGCTACTTGTCACCAGACAAATTTGCATATATAATATATATGTTCCCTTTTTATCTGATACTTTTAGCAGTGATAGACAATGGCAGTAGACTGTACTTTTACAGAATACAATACTTTTGGTTAAAATACTGTAACAGGGAATAATTCATTAAATATTCTGTTACAGCGCCAGTCGAGGTGTTTAGACCCAGTGAAAAATGAGCTGATCACTTTATTTTTATAGATCCAAGATTGTGTTCTCTGATATTTCTCTGTGTGTGCAATTTTACAAATTCTAGTGTTCATTAGATTTATGCATGTGACATCGAGCGAGAGTCACGTGATCACGTGCGAATCTTTCCCACCCAAATTTGTGTTGTGGTCAGTCCTGGCCCTGGTGTTGGTGATGATCAGACTGACAATGGATTTCGTCCAAGGAGCAAGGTTCAACTGCTATGCAGATTTCCAATCAAGACTTCAACAATATGAAACAACATTTTGCAAATTTTCCTTGGTCGGAGCAGAAAAGATTATCGAGAGCAACCCGCTTTTCGAACTTTTTACTCACATTTTACCTTACCCCTGCCTTATTCAAGATAAATTTTTGTCGTTTTAGGCACCCTTTTGAATCTTGAAACCAACAAAAATGAATTATAGGGACATTTTTCCTTGGAATGACAAAAAAAACCGAACATCGCTTTTTTTTTCTTTCAAATACTCTTCACATGAGCAGCTCGACCCCCGCGGAATTCCTTACACACAATCGAAGCTGCGGTAACTAGATCTAGCGTACATCCAAACAAAACTGACTAGAACCATAGAGAAGTAGAAGTTACTTATCTCTTCTTTATTAAATTTGTTCTAAAAATCATCAAACATGTCTTCTGAAATACGCTTCTATTAGTTAAAAAAAAATAAATCCTGATAATTTAACAACGCAATTAATTTTATGCTATCTATCCCCCCTCCCATAAAAAATATATAGTAATCTCAGCCGACAGGCCAATTTTTTACTCTTCCCGCGAGGCTTACACTGTCTCGGCCAATGAAATAGCGTGTTGCGATCACGACCTGCCTCAGGGGCCAAGGTGGTGGGGCCTGCTTGTGATACGAGCCGTTTTTAAAAATAGTTGAGTGCAATATGACAATAATTCCGTATGATCGTCGCCGTTCTTGACCTATTGTCTAGGCCCCAGGCGGAAACCAAAGTTGATTATTCTCCGCTGGGCGGAAAATATACAAAAAGTAGTATCTTCCGCCTGGCGGAGAATAATTAAAAATGTAGTATCTTCCGCCCGGCGGAGAATAATTACAGCCTACTACTACTCTACTACTAATAAGACTAAGAAGAAGGTGTACGAATACGAATCATGTGTCCTTGGCCCTGGTCACGATGATCATGTGACGGTGGGATGATTCCAACCAAATGTGAACGCGATGTGGCTCCGGCAATACTAATTGAAGATTTTTAAAATATTAAAATTTGGCTATCCGCCGACCGACTCTCTGACTCTGTCTACTGACTACTGTCTCTGACTCTGGACTAGCTACTGACTCGGACTGGACGTGGGGATATTGTTGTTGTCACCCTTGCACTAGCGACAAAGCATTAGGCTTGAAACAAAATCTGCAGATAGCTTCACCATACGCTAATAAATCAGATGGGTACTGGCATCTTGATAAATAATTTATATAGCTAACAACAGCCCCAGATTAAAATTTAAAAATGTGTTATGAGCCAAACCTTAAACGAAAGTAGCTCTCCGACGTCCATCTTGAAAATGCAAAATATGTTCGCTTCCGGTAGTCACTCTTTAATTGACCAATCCGGGCATTCCTATGGCCGCTTTCGCCTAGGTAGGACAGTGTCGCTGAATTGCCCCCTGATGGTATTATTTACATCCATTTAGTGAAAGTATTCGACATTTAGTTTGCTGTGTTATATTTTAAGGTATGTTTAGAGGTTTTAAACGAAGTGAGTGAAGAACCACCGATATAGGTTGGTATATTCAATGTTTTCATACACATTGTTTACAATCCATGCGCTTCCAACTTCATATTTTTACTATGGTGATTCTTGTGTGAAGACTGAACTGATCAAAACTGTCGTCTTCTTCGTCTTAGTTAGAAGGTTGTCAATGAGGATTAAAGAATTATTTTTCAACCAACAAACGGTCAAAACTCTCTAATTTGAAGACTGCTTTTAATAAATGGCATCCACTTGTGTAGCCCTCGATATGATTGCAAGTTTGCCTCGTCTAAGTCTAAGTCTTAGATTAATCATGGGGAGACTCAGCTCCTCACAATCAATCAGTGATCAGTCCTCAGACTGGCGATGTGAATGTCAATGCTGACTAACTTACTAACTACACTACAGTTAGAGGCTGGCTCGGTGGGCAATTTCATTGATGGAGAGATTCACTAGTACTAGTCCAAGCTCAAATAGAAAAAGTGTAGTGTTATTATTATTATAATTATAAAGTTATAGTTATAGATACTAAGTAGTAGTAGTAGTAGTAGAAGAGTAGTATTGTCTACTTAGACTTAGACTTAGACCCTCCTGTGTATGGGCATGGGCTCACCAACTCAGATCAAACTACTTTTACTTTTTGAGTTTTTGTCTGACCCCCTTTACTTTGTTTAGTTTCAGGCACATTTACACTTACACATTACTAGTAGTAGTAGTACTAGTACTAGTCCTTCTTTGAATTTTATAATTTCGGGTTTGTACAGTAGATTAGATAGTGGATTCCGAAACAATGTAGGCAAATTACCAAGAAGAGGTAAATCATAGAAAGTATGGCAAAGGTAATAGTAATAGACTAGACAGGGGGAATAGATATTTGGATGTAAGGAGAAAGAAAGACTGAGAAAGAAAGAATAGTTTAGTCCATAAGATGTGAATATGATTTCTGCTTTGTTTGAAGATTTCATTCACATTTTTAGTATCTGAAATAAATTAATAGCAGGGAGTTGGCACTGATAACAAATGGAGCAATGGCAATAGTAAGAAAATGTTATAGAGTGCTAGAGAGGGGCACTAAACAAGATTATGTTGATTGTTATCTGTTCCCTTTAGTACCGTTATTAAACAGTGTAGGGACCAGCTCAGTGTACAAGCAGAAGGCACTGATGCGCAGACCCGGGTAAAAATTATCCAGGTGCCCAGCCAGTACACACAAACCGATACAGAGCTGGAAAATCTATGGATCAAGATTATTAAGGCAAGCAGGGGATCAGCCCACTGTGCCACTAAACAAGAATAGAACAAACAGATTGCTTGAAGTGTGGGATGCTATTCAAGTTGATGCCTGCAGTGGCACCACCACCACCTAGGTGGACAACTCCCACCTACTGAGCTATGCTGCCACCCCAAACTCTAATTAATTAATAACGTGAACCAAAGGATTTCATTTTGATGGGATACTTCTATCACACCATCTGTTATTAAGTGCAGGGGTGTCATTGTCATAGCGATAATCTGTCCACTCCACAATGAATGGAGGAAGATTTGACTTATATTCTACTCTAAGACACTGATAATGGTTGATTTTTTTGTTCTCCCGTTACTTCCACCATTGAAAAACACCACACTAACATTCATAAATAAACTGTCCTTTATATTATCACTCATCATTTTTTTATGACTTTTGTATTATTCAGATATTCTCATGGATCCTGAAAATGAAAATAAACAGGAAACATTTTTGGGTAGTCCAGAAAAGTCTTCAGAAACAGACATTTGTGGCGGGCAGGAACAGGATATAAATGGTTCTGACAGTCTGGCTAAAGTGTCAGACCCTACGACAGAGACGGAGTCAAAAAATACCTCAGACAAAAGTGATGATATTTTGGAGTGTCCTGAAAAGGAAGATCAATCTGCTAACAACAGCCAGCCTTCAAACAATAGTCTTTGTCTAGATACAGACCAGAAGAGTCCAAACTCCAATCAGGAACACCGAATAAACTCTGAATCTTCCCCCCAACCTGTCAGCAATGAACAAGAACAGGATAAAACAGATTCTGAGAACCTGCCTTCAGCAGTGACAGAAACAGAGTCGAAAGACACTGCAGCCAAAAGTGATGGTGAATTAATATGTTCTGAGAAAGAAGATCAATCAGTTATTACCCAGACCTCAAACAGTGGTCCAGAAACAGCCCCAAAGAGCCCAAACAGTGGTCCAGAAACAGACCTGAAAAGCCTCAACAGTGGTCCAGAAACAGACCCAAATAGCTGTCCAGAAACTGGCACAAAGAGCCCAAACAGTGGTCCAGAAATAGACCTGAAAAGCCTCAACAGTGGTCCAGAAACAGACCCAAAGAGCCCAAACAGTGGTCCAGAAACAGACCCAAAGAGCCCAAACAGTGGTCCAGAAACAGACCTGAAGAGTCAAAACAATGCTCCAGAAACAGACCAAAAGAGCCCAAATTGTTGTCCAGAAACAGACCCAAATAATGGTCCAGAAACAGACCCAAAGAGCCCAAATAGGGGTCCAGAAACAGACTCAAAGAGCGCAAACAGTGGTCCAGGTACAGACCTGAAGAGTCCAAACAGTGATCCAGGAACAGACCCAAAGAGTCCAAACACCATTCAGGAACATCCGATAAACTCTGAACCTTCTCCCCAATCTATCGACAGTGAGGGATCAAATAGAGAGGTAGAGTTGGATCATGATGACGGGGAGGAATCTGAAAAGAAACGTGATCCTGATTTGCCACCTACTGAGGAGAAAATGATTGTTGAAAGCGGTGAGTCTGTTACAAAAGAAGAAGACATGATAACCAGTCCTTCTGGTATTGATACCTCCATATTTCCAGGGCCTCCTACAGATAGTGATAGCCTTGTGAAAGCCAACTGTTTTGAATTAGACGGTGTTTCCAAAGCAGCCAGTTCTAGTTCATCTTTTCAACATGACAATTCAAGTATGGACACGGCTGATGTAAATATTGCAGCTGATAGTGCATCTGCACACCCTGGGCCCTCAGATGACAGAGAAGATATAAGTGATGAAGAATTGGATCTAGAATCTTCTAATAACCTAGCCGCCTCACAATCTATATCTGTCCCAGAAACGATTCCTTCTATAGCAGACCCCAGTAGTTTAATCTCAGAGTCCTTTGGGCATAAGTTGGACAATGCAAGCGTAAATTCTAGTGATGCCGGGGAAATTATTGATCTCAAGTTGGAAGATGCTGCCTTGAAAAGCATCGGAAGCAGTTGTGATACAGATGATAACAGACAATCTAAAGTATCAAATGAAGATTTGGAAGCTGTGTCTGATGATGAACTTCCAAGCGCCCCTCAGATATCAGACATTGTCTCTGACCAGCATGTTACAAATCTTTTAGAAGACAGAGAGGAAGTGAGCAGCTCTGAAGACGAAGAGTTGGACAGACAGCAAAACTCTGACATTTTACCGATTTCTTCAGGTGATGAGTTTCCTGGCTCTTCACAGAGTGAGATGCCAAAAAATAAGTCTGAGCCGGCTCCGCCCAATTCCATTTCGCGACTGGAATCGCTTGAGCCAGAGCCAATATCAGATGAGGAGGATAACACCATGAACAACGACGAGTCCAAACAGACGTCTTTTGACGAGGGAGAGGCTGGTGAGATTAAGAGTCCTGCTCTCGGCTCTCCGATATCAGAACAAGGAGATTTGATGTTGGGGGAGGTTGAGCCAGTTTCTGCTGACGAGAGTCCTGACACGGATGGAGAGTTGCCCAGTGGGGATGAAATGGAAAAGGGACCCGACAGGCCGGGTGCTAATTTGGATGACAAGAAGTTTGAATCAATATACTCTGATGACGATATAGGAGGGGAAAGCGAAAGGTTAAATCATAGTCGTGTGGGGGGTGGGCGGAAAGGTTCCTCCTCTTCAATGATGAGCGATGCAGTAAAAAGAGGTAGTGGTGACAAAGGTGAATATATGGAAACGATTTCAGATGAAGAAAATCTTGACGGAGACGACTCTGAGAAGATTCAGGCTTCTGATGTAACACCTGCGTCTGTAATACGCAAAGAGAGCCCCTTGGACAAGGGCCTCATACCAACCAGCTTTAATGAACATCAGGTGGAGCTAGATTATGAGGAGGCTTATGGTGAGGATGGAGAGGCAAAAACAGAGTCAAAAGAAGAGGAAACAAAGGCAGATTCCAAACAAACAGAGGGAGAAGATGGAGAACATGAAGAAGGGGTAAGGCTTTTCTTTCTCTTTTTGAGTTAGATGAGATATAGACTAGACCCTTTTAAAAAGAAAAATGCCCATTTCCAACCCTTTAACTTTACTGTTTAAGTTTTTATTTAACTTGTCCTTTTATATATATTGTCACATGATGACCCATTTGCAGTGGATATAAATGTTGATTTTTTATTACATCTCCATCTAGCCTTTGTTTTCTGTCATTACTTTTTTTTTTTACATGACGTAGATAGAAAAAAAGTGTACCACTACATGTCATTATTGAAAAAAACAAAAACTTATATCATTTTTTTCACTTTTTCTTCTTTTTTTTTGTGCAAGGAACAGGGTTTGGCCTCAGACAAAGATGAAGGGGAGCTTAGTGTAAGTGCAAATTATGCAGAACTGTAACTTTATTGTAAGCTGTTTGGTTCTAATTTTAAATGATTTGTTATGTTCTGACGTTGATGCTGTATTATTATTCCCTCACACTATTTTTTTCTAAACTTATGTTTACACATGACAGTTTTATTAAAGAACAATTTTTTTCTTCACAAGTGAGCATTGTGTGTTAGAGAGGTAACTCTACAGGACTTTTATCAAAGAAAAAAGGGGGCAATTGTTTTTTGGTGGTTTATTTAATTACCATTTTCAGAATTTTGTGCTGTATGTTATCTCAACACTGTTCATCAATATTGACAATGGCAGGATGTATACTATTTATTACAGTGTCAGTTATTAGCAGAGTAACCTGTCTTTGGGTACAACAGCTTAGAAATAGCTTGTAATATAATTTGTTATGTTCTACAGGATGATGATTGTGAAGAGGGTGAGATCAAGGAACCCGGCTTGAAGAGGACGTTTGTGAAGCCAATCTGCCGTTTTTTTCAACGTGGTAACTGTACCTGGGGAATCAACTGTAGATTTTTACATCCAGGAGTCAATGATAAAGGTGAAGATTTATTGGAATTCATTCTCTTTTTTTTTCTCTTTCTCTCTCTCTCTCTCTCATACTTTTCTGTTCCGATTCAAATGTAATCTAAAAGTGCTTGTATTGGAACTAGTTTAAAAAATAGAAAAAGCTTTCATTGTTTCTTTTCTTCTTCTGTTCTTTTTTTTTAGGCAACTACCAGATGATAGAGACCCCAGGGTTCAAGCCAGTGGGAATCAGGGCAAGGCTGGGTGTACAAGGCCAATGGCCAGAGGTGAGGGAATGGTATCTTAATCAGGCATAATAAAGTAGTAGTGTTGTTGTTTTTTTCTATTTTATTGTTGTTGTGATGTCATAGATGATTTTGTTCCAAAGACGGGTGGAAATGAGTTGGGAAAACATCAGGATTTTTATGTTTGGCTTCTTTTTAAAAGTAAATAATA
The DNA here is from genome assembly GCA_031763155.1 of Dirona albolineata. Lineage (NCBI taxonomy): Eukaryota > Metazoa > Mollusca > Gastropoda > Nudibranchia > Dironidae > Dirona > Dirona albolineata. The sequence goes on from JARFNW010165414.1 coordinate 9,129, forward strand.
ATCATGTCATTTAGCTTTAGTTGTGTGCACATCATATGTGAACACATGAAGTCTAAAAAGTTCCTGTAACTGTTGTTTTGTTTTTTATGTCATAAACCCAAACTGGTCACTATCCTTGATGCACCACTTACTGTCAGGTGAAAACGTGGGATGCATTTATTCATTGTAATTTGTTAGAAAACCTATCGACTACAGCAACATAAATCTTGTTGCGATAGATGTTGGGTTTTGTATCGGAAACAAGTCAAGATATATATGAGTTTAAGGTGTATGCGTCTTGTGTTTGAAATTCATGAAAAACAAATTATTGTGGCTGAAAATGTTCAACGAATTAGATTGAGATCATTGAATGTTTTTCTTTTCTTCTATCAGCAACCGCCACAGGAAGAAGAGGTAGAATTACCTCCCCCTCCCATGCCAGACGTCCCTCATGTAGAGACTGCCTGGGAGAGAGGTCTCAGGATTGCGAAAGAGGTATGGAGAGTTGACTGTCCCAGACCTGATGAATATGGAATCCTTTTTACCCTTTGCTTGTCTTTGTTTTCCAGGGACAACTTCAATCATGCAGACAGGCGGTGATGAATCAGCGAATGAATAGTTCTATTGCTGTTGCAAATTATCACAGTAATTTCCCTTTGCTTAGAGAGGTTGTTCAGTTTCAGTCTGAATTTTGTGACATGGTTTTTGATAGCTTTGAAGGATGCATTTCAAGTTTTCTGTCACAACAATGCATCCTTTAAAGCTACCGACATAAGTAAGAATTATGTAAATAGAGATGATAGTGATTCCTCCAATGCTAGTGATGGAGGATGAATCGTTTTTCTTTACACCCTGGAAAGTATATGATTATTTTTTTAATGATGTGCTTATTATCCGGCAGCAATTATTGTGTAGAGCGTGAACTTGTAACAGGCATACCACATCAAGTACAATTTTGCCATTTTGTCCAACTGCCATTTATTCTTTGTGTTTGTATTTCTCTCCCATTTTGTGGTCCATAGAATGATGAAATTTTGTGACTACTTTTTTTTCTTTTCATTTTCACCAACAGCAACGCAAGAAAGCTTCAGAAAGGAAAGAACAAGAGCCTGATTTTGAGGAGAAGAGGTTGAATCTGTCTGTGGACGAGGAGAGAGAATTGAACAAGGAGAATGAACAACGTACCCCAAGAATCATTCCAAAGGATCCCTACTACGACCAGCAAGCGTGAGTCGCACAGTCGTCATCTTTCAATTTTTCTTGTGATATCTCGGTCTCTGTTTTAATGCTATGGTGATACTACATATGTGGTCATAATGTTAGAAACAACAGCATAATTGGTTATTTTTCATGTCTTTACATTTGAAGTGCAGTACATTTAAATGCTGTCCGTTATAGAAAACAAAAACAAATTGTCACTGCAGTTAAAGCCATTTCAGATTCTAGCTATTCTAGATTTTATCGTTAGATGGACTGAAATAGAGTTACGTAAAATCAGACAGGCAATGTGACTTGCTCAGGATAAACATTTTTGGAGCAACTGTTCTCAAGTATGAAAAATGAGCTGCGACCAAGTGTTTCCCTCATTCTTGGAATTCGTGGGGAAATGAAATTTCATGGACAATTGCTAATAATTGCATCACCTTTCCTATATTTGGAAAACCAATGCCTTTTCTCTTTTATGATTTGCTTATTTTAAAAAAATATTCTATTAATAACTGCTCAGTCAGATATACATGTTATTGCCCTTAATATTTTTGTCAAGTTGTTATTGTTTGGATACAAAGAGAATGACATTGTTATTGTTATTGTTTGGGCTTGCTGGCTATGGGTGGTAAAGAATGTATATTTTTTAACCTTAAACTTTTTTCTCTCACATTTTTGTCTCTGGTCTGATAACCATCCGCATCGTGTAATTTTGTCCTCAGATATGAAGTTGACGAATACTACAAAATTCCCAGGGATCCCTGGCACCCAGGGCATTATGAAAACTTTGAAGTACGTTATCATCAGGAAAATTCTTACTCACCCCCGTATCGTGTAAGTATTTACTTAAACTATTACTGTTATAGTCTGTCCCTCATTCTCATGGCAAGGAAAATATAATCACGATTGCTTCTGAAACTTAAGAACCTGGCACTTTGAATTTATGATAGCTGTATTAGATTTCTAATGGCATTACAAATCTTAAATTTAAATGATAAATTTGTAGCATTAGTCTTAGTGGTTTTTCCATAGCGGCAGACTCTTGATCTTATCCATCCATGGTATTGTATTGACCCTAAACATTGAAATTTACATTATTAGCATGCTCACATTGTTGATGATTTTCAAATTTTGAAATGGTTTTCAGGAAAAGCCACCAGTTCCTCCTCCTATGCGCTATAACAGACCACTGAGCCCTCCAATTGATAAGTAAGTATTCCTACACAGCAATGGCTGGTTAATTCGTAACAAATTCTGTTTTCTGATGAATGTTTCGTGCATGGAAAAAAGGAAGAAGAGGTTGACAGTGTAGAGTTATAGATAGAGATCAGAATAAGATTATTACTGTCATAAACTCGAGAAGATGCAATTCCATTGAATTTGTTGCCAGTAGTGTTCAGTGTTATGGCCGTTCACGTCTTAGTTCACAGACTGAGACGCTGTGGCTGCTTCCTTAATCTCGTGTGTGAGCCCTCTCCACCCTTCTCTGTTGCCAGTATTGTATTCTGAAAATTTTAACTATTTCGTTGCTTTGTTGTGATGTTTGTATATTTTATTTTTTTGTGTGGCATTCTGCTAGTCTTGAAATCATGAGATCCAGGGTTCAAATCCTAGCAATACCGGGCACATTGTTGAATCCTTATTCAAATTTCGTTCACTCAGATGTGAATGAGGTCCCGGCTACATCGGTTAACGATACTGCCGGAATGCTATGCTGGTAGAAATGTCCCTAACTAGCAGCTTCTACAGTACAGTACACTCACTGAGAAGTTAAAGAGTTTGAATGACATGGCCTGCTGAGGGTTAGATGATGAAAAGTGTGTTAGTCTGTACTTGTATTCGGGTATGGACTACAAAACTCATCTTTATTTTTTTATTTTTTTTTCTTTGTAGGTTTGGTAGGCACAGAGAAGACAGGCCGCCAGAGCCAGAGAGACACGAACCACTTCGAGTTAGTGATTACCCTCCCGCCCCCAAACACCCAGACGAATGGATTGATCCGTGGAGAAGGTAAATAGCACTGTAGGATGAATCAATGAACCAATTTTGGTCAAAATATTTATAGTACCATTTCAAGGATTAATAATGGTGTATAGTAATGGGGTGTATTTTCCAGTAGCCTCACCACTTTTTTTTCCCTTTTCAAAGTAGAATTATTTAATTTAATTGGAGAGAATGCACCATTCAATACGTACATGACATTGGCGCACAAAGGCCTACACCTTTTTTTAATTCATATTATGTTTTGAGGACCACTAAAGAATCTTGTTAATTTTAAGTTTACCTGACCCAATCAAGGTGGGTAACAAATGAAATAAGTCACATGACTCACCAGTTCACTGCTGACTCTTTACCAGGATAGTTAATATAGTTTGTAAGTGAATGTTTGATACTATCAAACACGTCAGTGGCTTTTTAATCCTTGATAGCACTTTTAATTAGATAAGATAAGATAATACTTTATTTATAATTGATAACCGTTACACAATATCGATAAACATGGTGTTATATTTGTAATATAAGAATTTTTGTTTCCATTATATGTGTTTACTGAATTTTTATCTATTTATATATATATATCTCTTTTTTCCTTTAGTTCGTGTGTATATATCGTGTTTAAAACATATTTTCAGATCAAAATCCCCGAAGCAACAGAGAAAGCCAAGAAGTCGTTCTAGGGGGAGAAGAACACGAAGATCTCTCAGCGACTCCTCTGATTCCTCCAGGTGAGAATTTTTGGATGCAGTGTTTCTGTACACACCACACCTCCCAAAAAAACCCATGAATTTAGAGAATTTTCCAATATAATAATTTTGGCATTGATTGATCAGGCAATACAGTCTTGTTCATTGTCTTCTTGTTTTGATATTTAGATAAAAGTCGATCTATAAGCTTGAACAGGATTTATTAGACTGCAGTAGAAATTCTGTATAAATATTTATTTTGTTTTCAACGTTATGATTTTGCAGGTCTAATTCTCGTTCATCCTCTGGTTCCTCACGCAGCAGTAGATCAGGCAGCTCGTCTGGCAGCTCAAGGTGAGGTTTTGCATATTAGTTCCTTTGACTGTGTAGTTGTACATACATAGATATTTGTAGAACTAATATTTGATTTTAGTAGTTAACTTTGATTACTGCGTTCATGGGATGTAATGTGTATTTTGAATTAGATCTGTGTCATTTTGTATTATATGGTATAGGCTCTGTCACAGAGTAACGTAAGATTTCATGTAAGAAGATGTTTGATCGATGATTGATAATTAATTCTCTTTTATAGTGGAGTACCGAGTCCACTTCTAAAAATGCTCTAAGGCACTTTGCAATTGAAGAATAAGAGAATAAATATACGATCTGACAGAAACTAAAACAGGAATAAGGAAAAAAATATAGCATATATATATATAAAATATAGAAAGCTTTTTTAAAAGACATAAAACACTTAAACATTTTGATATTGACAAAGGGCATTAAAGGACAACTAAAAGGCATGGCTATCTGTGTAAGGTTATTTTTCACAAAAAAGTTTGGTTGTGATTTTTATCATCATACTTCTTTCTTGCTCAGGCCATGGACACGGCGTGTGGTCAAAATTGGTAGTGTTTCCAAGAAACCTAGGTAGAGGAGTTAGGTTACCCACCTTCTGTTCATTCTCTTCTGGTTAATTTTTGAAAATCGGTTTATGCTGTTGAAATTTGGTTTTTCGATTTTATTTTGTGATGTATTTGAATTATTCAACATTTTAGTTTATTTTGATTTTTTCCTCAGAATATTTTACGTTTGAATTCATTTAAACTTGGTGTGAAAATACATTTTAAAAGAATTTGATTCATTGTGTATCAACGCTTGTGAAATGCATTGTATATGAGTTTATACGCTAGAATGATTTTTACGTGTAATTGTTTAGTTACTTTTGTCATATATAGTTTCTCTCTTGATATAGGAATATCAGTTCGCTGTATTGGGTGTCAGGCACAGAATAAGAATTGACTTGAAGCGACAATAGACTGTTTTTTGGGGGGGTTTTTTACAACTTTCGTACAACATAATATCACAAAAAAACTAAACCAAAATGGCGGTGAACACTATTTGACACCACTATGTCCGCCATATTTGTCTTATCGTGGCCACTAACCCCAAGACAATTCATAATGGGCCTTTTTGTCACTTCTGGGTATTTTATTTTATTCTGTGGTTCAGATCAAAGTTCCAGGATAAGGCAAAGTTTAAATCATATTATATTTTACTTTTATCCACAACTTTCTACACTTAAAAATATATTTATTTAGATGTGGAATCGAAAAAATCTTGTTTAGAGAGCAAATAATTGGACTTCTACATCCATTCGATGTTGCTGATTTATAATATATATATGATATATATTAATGTTATTATATGTTTGTTTCCCCAGTCGATCCAGATCTCCCGAACCAGCTCCCCCTGGTGTGGACCGGATGGACAGGCAGGATCGGTATGGAAGGTGAGTGTGGTGGTGGAATGAATTACGACGATTGTCTTCGAAAAGGACATACTCTTTGAAATTTACAACCAAGATTGGAACCATTCAATAAGATTATGTCAAAGGCTAGACTTTGAAGTCTGGTTTTCACAAAGTTAGTCTTTGTTTGAAAAAATATTTTTAGCTGTGTATCTGTCTTTAAAAATTTGTTTGTAGCACCTTATCACTGATTAATGGTTAGCAGCTCTTACTCACTTGTTTAATTTGAGTTTGAAGTGATCATTAGGGGACACTGTCTTTCACAGGCTGAAAAACTGTCTTTTCAAAAGTAAATATTTAGATTAAAAGCTCTTTACCATTTTATGGCCAGAACTCTTTATTTGTACCCTAACATGAGCCTGGGCAGTGCAGGTACACCGTAAAATAAATCGTTCTTCAATATTGTAAGCTGGATGGCACAAATATTTTCATGAAGAATCATTGAGATGTTTAAAAGATACAAGGTTTTTGATTATGGTGAAATATTAATTATCCTTGACATTGTTTATATTTCAACAAGAACCTATTTTTGATTTTGTTTTTGTCCTTCTTGACTTTCCATCAGTGACCAGCCCCGAAGCATGGTGTCAGTGAGAGGCCAGGACGGTGGTCACCGAGGTGGTGGTGGTGGTGGTCCCAATCGATACGACAACTACAGATATAATCAGAGAGGGGGAGGACAAGGGCAGGGGCAGGGCTATTACGGTGGTGGTGGTGGAGGTAGAAATATGTACAAATCAAGACAGGACTCAAACTTCTACCAGGGCGGACGAGGTGGAGGAGGCGGTGGCGGCGGCATGGGTGGTGGTGGTGGTAATAATTACTATGGCAACAATAGTAACAACTACCGTGGTTTTGGTGGTCGAGGCGGAGGTGGTGGTGGTGGCGGCGGTTTTGGTGGAATGGGTGGTGGTGGCTACAACAACAGGGACCCACGAGGCAGGGATGGCAGACATGGCCGGAACATGAGTCCGTCCCGAGGGGGGAGAGGTGCCACACCAGATAGGCCTTTGCCATATACCAGGTAAGCACTTTTTATTTTCAAATCATTCATAGCAAACAGTTTGAATGAAGTGGGGCTTTGTTTATTTTGGTTGGGTTTTGTTTAGGGGGTTAAGCATTTTATGTACTTATATATTGATTTTCTATTTTTTAATGTAAAATATATTTTATTTGCACATCTTCTACACACGCCATGCCCTTCTACACACGTAATGCCCTTCTACACACGCCATGCCCCTCTACACACGCCATGCCCCTCTACACACACCATGCCCTTCTACACACGCCATGCCCCTCTACACACGTAATGCCCTTCTACACATCATCTACCATGCCCTTCCATCTGTCCGTCATCCCCTTCTACACATCCGCCATCCCCAGGCCTCGTCCAAAGAGCAGATCCAGCAGCAGATCCAGTTCTAGTCGGTCCAGATCTCGAAGTCGCAGCAAATCATCTGATTCATCACGTTCACGATCAAGTTCCAACAGCTCAAGGTCGAGTTCATCGTCCAGCTCTTCAGGAGGCAGCGCAGACTCTGACCATTTATATCGAGACCTGGGAGCTCCCTCCAAAGCAGCCAGACACTCAGGGATGGCTTCAAGTCAGAAGAAACGATGTGAGTGGCTCTGTGTTTGTTTGGGCTGTAGTATTTGTCGTAAAAAAGTCACTTTGGAGTTTTAGGTTTGTAGGCAATTAGGTTGTAATACAAGTTTTTTTCCCCGCTGTTGTAAATCTTATGAATTCCTGTAAACGTTTGCCTGATCTCTTGGCGTAGAAGTTATTTTACATAAGATCATTTTTATACCAACATTTTGGTTAAAGCTTTGTGGCCCGAACAGCAGAAATAGTCAGGGGACACTACTCATCCATGCTTGTATCAATTGAGTAATTGCATTTACATCGAAGTTGATGATTTGTTATAGAAGTTGGTAATGGTAGTCTGGTGAGATTTCGTCAATGATACGTCCTTGATATTGTTCTTGATCTGAGAAACAATGTAAAGCTCTTTCTCAACACCAGGCTGGGTTTCTAAAAGCATTTTCACAGTGAGGGTGGGCTATCTTTAGCGCTTTAAAATGTTGCTTTAACAGTTGAGGTGAAGGATGGGGTAGAATCTGAAGGCCAATTTTCTTGGGCTTAGCGCTAGCATTTAGTGCTTTCTGATTTTTTTTTGTTTTTCAACAATGATAAATAGTAAAATAAAATCATTGATACCACTACTAACAGAATGCATGCTCTAATAGGACAAGATCGTTGGGAGATTTTCCCCAGCAACTTGACCTTGCTATTCACGAAGTACCAAAAAGAAAAATAATGAGATTCCTTATTCACCATTGGAAAGTTTGTTTGTTACGGCAGTTTTTACTCATAGACTGATCTCTGGGAAATGGAAAACCAAAGCAAAGGGTTTTCAGCCTTTTCACAAAGTTTTATTTGTTCCTTTTCTCCAATGCTTTCAGCGGGAGCAGACAGCCGTAAAGACAGGGGAAACGCCAAGGGTAACCATGCAATGTCGGGACAGTCAGCGTCTCGCCACCCTCCTTCCCAGGCCAATCTAGACAGGATACCACACCCCAGGTCACCCCCACCTCCACACTCACGCGGGGATACAAAGTACTCACAGATCCCTCTACCCCCTGCGGGGGGTCGAGGTGATGCCAATGCCAAATATGCCAGCCGGAATGCCCCCCAGCCCCCAGTCAAAGCAAAGGACCCCCTGAAAGTGGTTGGCCAAAAGTCAAATATAAAACTAACTTTGCTGCCAAAGGTAAATATATATTGGACTTATTCAGTCGTTTAGTGATTGTTACCAAGTTCATTGTGCATATTATTATAAGATAAGATAAGATAATACTTTATTTCATCCCCATGGGGAAATTCTTTTTACAGACGTGAAATTAAAAAAGAAG
>JARFNW010165525.1:0-17717 GCA_031763155.1 Dirona albolineata
CTGTCCTCGGCCAGACACAGAGCTGGTCCCTACACTGTTTAATTACGGTATTATAGGGAACAGATAACAAACAAACATATATGTCAAAACAAGTCCTCTTCAAATAATTACAAAATTTGGTGGCATAGTTCATGTTGGAAAACCTGTCCTTTAAATATCGATGTTGGTGAAGACACAGTTACAACTTTCTTGAAATATAACACACAGCGTCAATTTTCTACCATTTATGGCTGTTGTAGTTAAACCCAGGCATCTGGTAGTAATCACAGTAGGCACCCTACACCCGTGCTCACCACCGGTCAAATGGTCGGTATTGGGGCATGCTGCCAGCGTATCGTCTTATATAGCTGACATGCTTTTCAATTACTGCCTTGAAATGGTGTTTCAAACATAACATACCGTGAATAGCATCATCATTTTCTAATTTGTTCAACTGGTCCCTCTTTTGAGGAGTTTATGCAAAATTAACATCTTATTTTCCAGGTACACGTCTAGTGACCCCGGGTACCGTTGATGACGATCTTCCAGACACCTACGATTACAATGATTCCTTTATTGACGACGGGACGCAGGCCACAGATGACTCGGGCCAAGATTCAGATTACAATGCAGAGGATGATGCCCGGGATGCAAAAAAGTTTCTCAAAAATAAGAAAATGGTAAAACCTGTTGAAGCGGATTAATAGAAAGATTGAAAGTAGAAAAAGAAGATGATAAGACTGAGATGCTGATTGTTTGCATGCATGGTTTGATGTTTACTGTTGTCAATTGCCACACATTTGTTAAACTGGAATATAAAATCATATTTTAATCATTTTTTATTTGTTTTATATTCATATCAGGGACAAATGGTGTAATGTTTAATATATTATGATACAGAACATGCCCTTTTTCAGTATAAGTCTTGTATTTGGAGCATCCTATGTAATCATGGCGGATACAAGTTTACTGGATTAAGAGTAATAAGAGATTAATGTTTAAAATATTTGATGAAAGTGAGAACAAGGGGTCATTTATCTTTGGTTTCTCAACATCACTATGCTTTATACTATTGTTTGATAAATCTGAGGCTTTTAGTTGGACGATGGATCTTTTTAAGGCAATTTGATTAGCACAGTATTTGATATTGTTTTTGTGAAAACATCATATTTCAGTTTTTCCTGACATGAACGAAAAAAGTTGTCAAAGTATATGACATGATATGAAGTCTGAGCGCCTGTACTTGTGCGGGAATATGAAGTATAAACCTATCTTTATCTTTATAATAACATGCTTTCCATTTGTTGAAAGACATTATCATACCACTTTCTAAAAATAAAAATCATATTTACACAAGATTTACCTTTGTAAAAAGTAAAGATACCAGAATGTTATACTTCATATGTGTTAAACACTCTTGAACTTCAATCTTGTAATACTGAGACTGCAAACTTATTTTTTAGCAGATATAGAAAAGGGATTAAAGAGAACAGAGTGAGGTTTAATAACAATAACAGTATGTTTTTTCCTTCACATTTATTCTACTTTTTAAATATTTTTTTTTACCATTGTTGAGACAAATTCTTCCAAAAATTACTTTTACTGCTTTTATCAATATTGTTTTAACTATTGGAATATGTCTCTGTCACATTTACTGATTTCTCAATAACTTCGCAATATTGAATGTTATCATTTTTGCAGGCGCATGGCTAAGGAACGCCAATTTTTTTATACAATATTTCTCTTCCCTCTACATTCTCCTTTTTTCACCCCACTTTCAATCTCCATCCCTCCTTCCTTCCTTTCTGTCCTGATATTTGTTGCTTATATTTCTATTATATTTTATCACCTCTCAATTCACATTGCTGGTCCTTTGGTGACAGATGATATTTTTGCATTTTAAGATATATATATACACATTCAAATGTCAGTGAATAATTCTTATTTCTTTGTATGTGAAGGTTAATGATAACTTACATATGATACGTTTTGTGTTCAATAATTCAAATGAAAAATATTATATTTGTTCAATTTGTTTCTTTTATTGTGTCATGCATTTTATGAAACAGAACTTTGCTTGTGCATGTAGAGTTCCTTACTTAGCTGTCATTGTAAATATTCACACAAAAAAGAAAACTGCTTTTTGAAATTTACTTTTTAACACAAAACTAGATCTGTTTTTCTTTTCTATTTATTGTTTTGTTTTTGTTTTGCCATGCCCATGTAGGCATATATATTATGAAAATTCATACAATTTTCAGTTGAATCTTTTCAAAAAAAAAATCTAAAAATTGTTCATCTTGGGCAAGAAAAAAAACAACAACATGGCATTTACTCACTATCCAATCTATACCATTTAAACCTTTCATGTTGTTCATTTGTTGTTTTTATTAAGGAATTCTTTATAATGCATGTATGATTTTACAAAAAATGGAATTTGAATATATAACTTCGAGATGTCTCATATTCTCTTATCAGATGCCCCATTGTTTGTAAGGGTACATAGGAAATAAATGGGACTAAAGATTGATGCCATTTTTACTAGACATTGTGATGGTAGTGATTGAGTTTGAGATAAACGCCTTTCCATGAATATTTAAGTTTTAAGGATTTTATAGGGGTATCAGTGACAGGTTTTGATTCTAATAATACAAGTAATTTCATAGAAATTTCCTGATTTTTGTAAGACTTGCAGGTTAGTATAGAAGAATGCATTGTTTGGAGGCTTGATTCACCGGTCTTGGAGAGCAGTGATTGTTATATGGAGAAATAAAGAGATTGCACGGCCAAGCCAATCAATCACTTGTAAAGCATGGTGACAGTTTATCTTGTGGCTTTTTTTCCACCCACTGTAATTGTAATTTCTACAATGTTTTTTTCCCAGTGCAATGACTACAGCACATCTCCATAGCTCTTCATTAGTCATTTAAAATGTCAAATTGGCCCATCTGTCTGGTGTGAAATTGTTTTGTTTTCGTTTTCATGTCTCTTTCTAGTCCAAAGACTTTTTATTCTTATTGTTGTATTGAAAACAAAATCGTCTTAATATATATTATATTATGATTTGATTTCACTATTATGTAATATTGTACTGTGTGTTACTTTTATGTTTAGACCAAAAGTTGTCAGTATGATTCATTAAGTTTGTGGTATCAAGGGGGTTGGGAGGTACGAATAAAAGGGAGTAATGGTGAACACAGCTTGTTTTCACCCATTCAAATCAAAAGGAGCTGCAGTCAAATAATTTTCTGACAGTTTTCAAGAGATGAAATGGCCATAACATGCAATAAAGAAAATCCTTAACACATTTTCATTGCTGTGTCAAGAAATACTGGAATAAAATCGAATTTCATTTTTCTTGCTCGGTCTTGCTAATGTTTGTATGTTTTGGTACTGGACTGGAACAGTTTCAACTCCCCCCACCCCCTTTTTCTGTCCCTTACCTCATTTATCTGTTAGTGATTGTGAAATAGCAAGAAAAATGGGCAGCTTATATGAACAAAAACTCATTTTGATCATTCATCACCAATCACTGTACTCTTAGATTGAATAAATAGGATGAAAAAAAAAAGAAGTCTGTAGTCATGCCTTTTACTCCAATGTTTTGTATCTTTCCACAATAACTTCCTTCTACTTCTTTCCTTCTTAAGTTGTTCTGTATCCATATAATTTACTATCAATATCTTAGAATTAAATTACGCTGGCAGCTATAATGAATAACAGGTTTTTTTTATGAGCTCAAGACTGACAAATCCCTTGCAGTTGTGAAATATTCAAGCTTACTTTGGATCTATTCATCTCTTCTCACAACATCCTTTCAACTCAAAGGGAGGAGGTACATAAGCTGCACCTTTTATATTTTTTAAAGGAGCTGAACAGGTATGGCGGTATCTTCATAAAATCTTGATGTTATTTTCAAAAGGTGAAGCCAACCTTTCAGAACTGAATTCGATTACAACTTGTCCTTTTGGGGTGGACAAAATTTAAAAAACAACCCTTGCTTATTGAACTCGACAGTGATATCCTCAGCTTCCATGAACAAATAATCTTAAAATGCCGAACCATTATCATGCTTGATAGGCAGTGTTCACTAGGTACCCCCAGATTAATTGGATGTCCATATTTGAAATTGCTGTCAATGGGTTAGCCTTTGATCATTGCATCATGTATTTAAATAAAAATATTGGTACTTTTTTTTATCTTGACGAGATCAAGGAGAGGTACTCGTGAAAAGGAGCAAAAGAGGACTTGATGATAAAGTCAAAGATCCAGTTGGACTACATGTAAAAATATGACTGATTTTTATTTCAGATTACATGTAAAAGTTCTCCTTAGACATACAGTTGTGGCAGCAGTCCCTTACAAAGTTCTGGCCTAATTGGAAAATGTACAAAAATCTGAATGTCTAGAGGCAAATTCTGTACAGCTGCGTCATAGGAACAGACTGAAGCCAGATCCTGCAGGTGGAGGGTGTGAGGTCGAACCAAATTGCATCAAAGTAACGATTTTCGCATTTTAAACAAATATTCCTGTTCAGCGTGAATTTTACCATAAGTTTGATACCAATAACAAAGTACCTATTTTCTGTGGATCTACTAATGCATAATATTAAAAAAAATTACCTGACTTCTTGTGGCCATGAACTCGCTTAGTCAAGGGCATGGTTGCAGTGTGTGTTGAGTACACCGTGTTTCAGTGCAGTAGGCTAGTAGTATGCATTGTGTGCTGTGCACGTTTTCATCAGCTACACACAGAGTAATGGTGTCTTTGACAAAAGAGAGTACTGACTTTGAATTTATCGAAATAGCTGGTCGCAAAGCAGTAACAGTGTCCTCTTTCTCAATTAATGGGGAGACAGTTTTTATTAAGAGTTGAAGATAAGAATCATCATCTATACGTAGACTATGAAAGTCACTGGGGCAAAACCTCAATTCTTGCAGTAAATTTGTGTACGTGAAATTAGCTGTCATGTCACAGAGCCATTGTTTCACCTATATTACTCTATTTTCCCTATTCTTAAAAATAACATCATCAAAGCACAGAGACCTCTTTGGTTTTGTGTCGATATTGTCACATACAATTGAAAACAAACCAACTCAAAAACGGCGTGAACACAACTGACTGGTAAAAAAAGAGACGTGAAAACTTTTGTTAAGCCAAATCTCAATGTGTGTGGTTAAAGTGACTTAAGCCACAACTGTATACTGTATGTCTAGACCAGCTTGAACTGATGGATTATAATGAATGAACCACAAGTAATGCTGTTCATCACAACAATTCAAATTCGAACGAATCTAGATGAAAGTAGGTGGTGATAATTTCAACAAGTATCTTTTTTAAGTTTATAAATTAAAAAAAATAAAAAAATTCTGTTTTCAAAGCGCATCATTTTTCAGATTTTATATGAAAACCAAGATACATTAGATTAGAGCAAAAAACTGGAGCAACGCATGTGCGCACAGGTAAATGCTCAAAAAGTCACATGAGCATTCGCAAACGCTGATGTCAAATAAACACAAAGGACGGCTGAAAATCGTAGCCACAACCTGTGTGTCAAACGCCTGAACACATCATGCTGGAATGCTAATTATTCACCTTGAAAGTAATGAAAGACGATCATTTTAATCTGTATCTAGACCTAAATAATACACCATGAATGAGCTAGAACTAGAACACTAATCAAAGATAATGAGTGCGCAGCGCATGAGAACATTGGGACAAGATTTAAAACTTGAATATGTAGTTAAACCTTGAAATCAACAAATCTTGAAAAAGGCAAGTAATTAACAAAAAAAAGTTTATTTCATGGATTTATCATCAACAGATTAACGAGTGCAAGAGATAATTGAGCCACATACATCAACAACAAACAAATCTTTCTTTGTAACATATTAACTCCACAATAAATATCTGTCTCAGGGAAAACAGTTTACATTAGATACAAAAACTAATAAAGACAGGATTATTATGTCAACTTAATTCAAGTTTTATATTGTATGGGGTGTATGAATATGATGCACACATGTTGCAATTTATGAATATCAACCAACAGACACAACATCCATACTTCAGAAAATATACCAAGATATTTCACCAAAATGAAATCTTGCTATAAATCAATACTGATTATAATAGCAATGACAGGGAACCCTGTGTGTTTTTAACATCAACAACTACATCAAGTAGAGAATAAGGAGCAACACTTTATGGCCTTCCAAATTCTCAACGAGGTAGGGACGAGGGAATGAGAAAGCATGTTTTTAGATCAGTTATAATTATTAGCCAAGATCTGTGCGTGATACTACAAAGTAAAATTTTGATGGCAAATAAACTTTGCAGATAAGAGGGAAAAATGACTTCCACATCATTTCTATTTGTCATAAGAAGAAAATAAATCATGCAAAACTGAGGTGAGACAGGTAAAAAAAAAATAAAAAAATGGCACAATTTCGTAACGTTAAAAAATGTTGGCAATGGAACACTCATAAATTCCATGGTGTATCATTATGTTTTGTAACACACAGAAAGACTTGCATCTTTTAACACATATTCTGATTATATTAGGCATAACAAGGCAAGATTTCTATCTTTTAACACAGTTTAGCTGTCCCAAATTAAATAATGATGATTCTTACTCATTAAATCCACTATTCATCTGACAGCTACTGTGAACCAAAGTTGAGATATTATATTTTCCTCCACTTACATAACAAAACTCAAAAAAAAACAATGCACAATCTTAAAGTTGTGTGATAAACCAAGTCTAATGAAACGAAGCTCTCTTCTAGGTCTCGTTACAGAAATTTACTCTAATCTTGCATATTTGTCTAAAACTATTATCCTTGAATCACCAATCTCAACTTCCATATATAGAGATATATTGGAATGCTCTGGGCACCCCACTCTCCACTACATACACACAAATGTACACAGAAAAAACAAACCAATATCTGACTAACATTCCAAGATTTTGGAAATTTAATATCAATATATTACTCTTAAACCTCTTCTTGTGTTTTCTCTGTAAATACGTTCAGTTTTTAATACTTCATTCCTCTCCCTTGCAATCCTTAAGTCTATCGCTGGACTGGCATATTGGTGGTGGCCTTGGTTGACACAGCATCTTCAGCCCTCCACATTTGGGTGACGGTCTTCACTTGTGTGTAAAATTGGATTCCCTGTGAATGAAATAAAATAGTGAATTACTTAGTAACTAGATGAAAGTTAATCAAGCATGAAAATGGCCCTCACCTTAAAATGCCAGGTAAGCACAGGGTCAATTAACAGGTGTAAGGCATCATAACCAAAAGTATTGTGTTCTCCCATACCTGGCAATAATTTTGGTCTTTGTTATTTTTGACCTGACAAATTCTAAGCTCATTTACATTTTAAAACATGGAAGACATTTTGAGATTGTACCAGGGGACCAGAGGCCATATATAATCTAGAAAGTTTTGTTTTTTTAACATTAAATTCATTTTCATTGTCACAAAAAAATCACTAGCCATTCAAAAATATTTTTTAAGCGTCAATATCTTTAATTATTTTTTTTACAGTTTTGACCCCTGCAATTGGGAATAGGGGTGGAATCATCTAGTGCTATCTGAGTCCCACTAAATACAAAATAATAATCTTATTTTCAGCTCCTTTCACGATATCACATGATCACTGCACTCAAAGTTTACGTTGGTAAGAAGAAGAAAAAAAGAACTAACACTTGTAATGTCATATATAACATTTAGTGCTTATACCAGCGCTATGCACTTATTTTGTAAGGGTAAGTACTCCACAAATGTTATTTCAATATCGCCATTATCAATAAATAGTAACAGTGGAGTAAGGGAATGCTATCACAAGTGCCCATACCAACTATACTTGCTACATTTATAATTTTTCAAATTATTAATTATGGGACAAGTAAACACAAATATCAAAAACAAGATATTGTATTGATACTTTTTTTTGTAGAATTCAAACTATATTTATTTCCTCTAATTTTAAAGCATTTAAACATTTTTAGTACAAACCGGTAAAATATATTTTTAGAATGGAATTAGTATACCTATGCAGTATATAAAATTTTACTTACTTGCTTTCCATAAAAGTTCTGGTCTCCCCTGAAAGAGCCTCTTGAGCCAGTGAATGAGAACATTGGCAAAGGCACAGGGATGGGGACATTCACTCCAACCTATATGGTAAAGATTGAATCAAATGTTAAGAGACATCATTTTTTACATTCAGTTTAAAAATTCAATTTTTTTTATTTTATGGAATTGCTCTGTAGCTGACTATTTTGCATAAATACCTCAAACCTTAAGCATTCATTTGATATGAGCCATTTGCTTTGGTTAAAGAATTTTTTTAATTTATTTTAAAAATCATGGAGCCAATTTTATGGCCTTTCAAGAAATTGGTTCAGGTCTGATAGCTGAAAATATATTGAATCACATTCTGAGTTCAAATATAATAACAGGCATTTAAAAAAAAGACAACAAAAATATATATAATGGAGAATGTGCACTGAGTTGTTTCGTTAGGTTTTCCTTGAAATCAAATGATATTTATTATTATTCTGATAATTTCATGTTAAATTCTAAGATTAAAACTTTACTCCTCTTCACATTCACATCATAGCCATCTCAGGGATTTTGTACTCGGGATGAAGAAGGAAGTTTTCTCTGGGTTTCAATATGTATGTAAGTCCTTAAGAGCCTTGAGGTCCATAGGACCAGTGCCTATCCCTGTGACCGTACAAAAGATGTCACTCTTCAGGATAGGACGCTAATCTATCGTAGATTACTTCCCCATCTCTAAGCTGGTACCCATTTCTACACCTGGGTTGAGTGAGGCCATTGGAGTAGTTTCTTGCCCAAGAATAACAACCAAGTGACTGGGAAGGATTCAAACCCATGACCTTCACCATGAGAGTTCACTGTCTTAACCACTTGGCCATCTCGCCTCAAAGAGGTATGTACTTGTATCATATTTATTACAACAATAACAATAACTCTCAAAAGCAACAGAATGAATGCTCTCACCTGTCCAACATCACACTCCATGGTGTATTTACGAGCTGTTGCCCCATTTGTTGTAAAGATAGCAGTACCATTTCCATAAGGATTGGCGTTCACCATGTTAATTGCATCATCAAGTGTGTCTACTTCCATACTGACAAGGACTGGTCCAAAGATTTCTTCAGTGTAACATTTCATTTTTGGCTGTCATAAATAGAAAGAAGAAATAGCATTTGACAAATGGTAATTAATTGCAACAAAGAACATAATTTCGACAACTTCCTATCATTCTTATTAAGTCTGCTTTCTCCTAATTTCCCACATCCATTCAGTCTCCTTCTTGGAGACATTTTTTTAAAGGAATTCTGGGGTGTATATAAAATATCAATTTTCAAATCAACATGAGTAAAATTTCAGTGTAGTATACACCAAAAACAAAAAAATAGTGGGACATATGATAATCATAACATTAAATACTTTTTTCTTTTTTCACACACATGCTTGAGTGACCATGTTGGTACAACTACAACTATAAATCATTATTCTAAAAAAAAAAAGATAAAACAAAAACAAGAAATCCTCACATCAACTTGATGGAGAATGGTTGGCCCAACAAAGTTTCCCTTTTCATAGCCTGCTACAGTGACATCACGTCCATCCAACAGGCAATCTGCGCCAGCATCAATTCCACTTTGGACCAAATCACATACTCTTTTCTTGGACTGAGGTGAAATGAGAGGACCAAGGTCAGCATCTGGCTCTTTCCCTGTACGGCAGAACACAAGCATTTACATACATATACATCAAAGTCAATCGAAATAAAAAAAGTCGGAATGGGTACCATTTATGAAATTCTATTAAGAATTAGAAAATGATGCACATTTACAATCAAGTCAATGGTCATCAAGTCATATCAGGCCTGCCAAGACTAGAAAATAAAAACCTGGGATGATGGTGGCAGTCCAGGAGATGAAGTAAGTGATGGTGAGAGCTATAATTTATAATACAAATTATGTGGAATGCTCTGATTTGAGTGACTCTCTTACTCTTACGAACGTGACTAAAAACATTACTCAGTTTGCAGAATTTGTGTGTCCTACGCATGACCGAGAGAAAAATTATTGTCCTATTGATTATTATCAATTGTTTTTCACCCTTGTAATCATTGAAATATTAATTGTGGGTGTGCCAAGCAGCACAATCCTCAGCATAATGCTGCCGGTAGAAAGCGTTGCTGTAATCAATTAGGCTAAAAATGGCAAGTTCTAAATCTAGGGAAAGTGTAAAAGGCTCTCATTGTGACAAGTAAACCTTCACAAAGGGTCTTACCATGGCAAGTTGCATAAAATGAAAAAAATTTGTTTGGACCAAATTGGAAGGAAAGACTAAAAAGAAATCTGTGATTTTGACACTTGTAGTTACATACACAATTAGAATTAAATTCCATAAAACTTTATCGTTTTTAGAAAAGTTTATTTATTTTTCTTTATAATGGTGCATATTTGATGAATTTTAGTTGATTTAAGGATTTGAAAATATTTTTTCAAATATTGTAAGTCAATGAGAAATAGAATCATTTTCCTTCACTTAGAATTTAAGAGTATGTTATGGCCCCACCTCTTACTCTTCGGACAGAATGAGAATATCACATGCTTTCCGGGGGGTTCAATTACTATGAACCGTACGTACAAGGATTGCATTTATTTAATAAATTAAGAACTGACTTGAAAGTAACCTTAATTAGTTCATATCCAAGCACAAAACTAAGTCAGTCACTTCATATTTGGAAAAGAAAAAGAAAAAACCTCCAGAAGACCCACTGACGCAAATCTAAATAAAAATAATAGGATCCTCTCCCATAATAAATGTGCCAAACTGCTCTATGCATCATTTGGTGGTTTTGATTTTTGTTTCAAAATTTTATTATGTACATGAACCATTGAGTTGAAATCAAAGAAAAATACTGCTGATTTGAAAGAACAAATTACTACAATTGCCATAATCTAAAATTGATAATTTAAAAAAAAAATGTAATTGATGAAATAAAGATTCTTGTGTCAAAATTTACAAATAGTAAATGAAAAAAAATAAAAATGAAACTAGAAGATCAATTGGAAACAACATAGCTAATGCATTTATATGACCCTTGTCAAAGTATAAATGATTCAACTACTTCAAAACATATTCACATGTTTACCTGCGTTCACTTTCAATTTACTTGCTTTTTCTACAAGTTCTGGAATCCACTCTTTAGCTTCTCCAACAAAGATGGCGGTGGAGAGAGCCATGCACCTCTGCCCTGCGGCACCAAAAGCAGCTCCCACCAGGGCAGCCAGTGTACTCTCCTTGTTGGCATCTGGCATGATGACTCCATGATTTTTGGCTCCCATGTTAGACTGCACTCTTTTCCCGTTTTTGGATCCTCTCTGGTAGATGTGTTCACCCTGAAGTAAAATAGTATTGCCTTTAATACATTCAATAAAATATTGTACACAATCTGCCATCTGAAATGTAGCTGCATGCCTTGCATAATATTCTTTCTGAAGGGTCCTTGAAATCTTGCAGTTATGATTATATCGGAGATCGGCTCCCATGACAATCCTAAGCTGCAACAGTACTGACTGCACAATTTATCAATTACTCCCTGTCTGGGCAAAGCCACATTTCCCACCCCTGAAATAGCTTGGATAAAAATATATAGATGTCTAAGATATTTATAGATCTAGATATCTATATTGAGTGGAATGCGCTATTTATTTCCAACAATTTTTTTCCTTTTTAAATGCAATTAACTTACAGCTCGATCAGATCCAACAAAAGAGATGGCTCTGATTTCAGGATTATCACAAATAAAGTTGACAGCTGTGGAATGAGACGTTATAATGAGACGTTTAAATCATGTACCCATGATCAAGGAATTATTAAAATAAGTTAAGCCATTAAGTCATATGTTCACTCGACTTCTACTTCTACATTGAAGCTATGCCCCCCAAAAACCTGCTTTCTCTGTTCTCAACCATAATTACAGTTGTATTTGACATTACAAGAATAACATCATGTTTAAAACTTGTTTTACTTATGTTAAGTAATACATGGTTCAGATGTTTTGAAGATTTCATTTAAAAAATAATGATGATAATGATAGTAATAGTAATATAATAATAATAACAACAACAACAATAATAATAATAATAATACAAAAGATTTGCGCTGTGCTCCCATCTCATTGAAAACATGTAGATAATTAGATAATGCTTTATCATAATCATTATGTTATTCTGTATGCGCTTCACAACACAATTAAATTTTTGAACCATTTTTACTATTATGAATATGACTGCATAGAATTAGAAATATCTCACAATCGTGACATCCATGAATGACATTGACAACACCGGGTGGCATGCCAGCCTCTTGCAGCAATTCCATAAGAATCATGGTAGCACCAGGGTCTCTTTCTGAAGGCTTCATCACACTTGTGTTTCCACAAACTGCGGCCATGGGGAACATCTGTGAACACATACAAAAATATCATGAAACAATATTCTTACCTGAAATTTACAGCATGATGAAAAGAAAATATGCTAAAAACATAGTAAGAAATAAATGTAAGTCATCACAATTTTCCTCTGACAATATTGACATTGAGGAAAAGTAACTGTCAACTTTACTCAATCACTAAAAGCAAAAGCAGAGAAGGCTATTCATCAAAGATAATCTCTTTCTCTTACTGTAAAAGCCTCTCAATACCAACACTCAATTTCATATCAATACAAACCAAGCAAAAAAATAAAATCCAACAAAACCCAAACTTTGCGTACCCATAAGGGAATCATAGCAGGAAAGTTAAATGGTGTTATGCCAGCGGTCACACCCAAAGGCATGCGGAATGTGAAGGTGTCCATGTCCTTAGCAATACCAGGCATAGTCTCGCCGAGTTGTAAGGATGTAATGCTGCAACAATGCTCCACAACCTCTGTTTGGACAGTAAGTTAAAGGCATACAGTAATTGGCAAATAAAAAGAACATGCAGTTAATTCAATTAACCACTATTTGCAATTAAGCATTTAAATTAACAAAACAATGAGTATAATCATGCAACACTGGCCAAGACATGGTTATATGTATTGTGATAATGAGTTGAATGGCAGGAATTTTACAAATGGAAGTATTGCTATCATATAAAAGCTTATCTTTTATCTTTCAAAAGGGGAAATATTTTATTTTTATCAGAAAATTGGAGAAAACGTGATCAAAATTTACTTTTACTTTTAACAGCGTTAAATGTCATTTTCAGAATCCATTTTTTTTCAGTAACGATGAAGTAAATGGCAATTTTTCCTATCCACACAATACCATGTTGACTTTTGTTTAATTAAATCGTTTATATCATGGTTACAATATGGATTTATGAGGGGGGGGGGTATCTGATTTGAAACAATGGTTGAAACAGTTAAGACGATTTCCGACATGCGACTCATTTGTAGAGAATATGAAACGTACTGGTTTACCTTGCTATAACAATAAAACTATAGAATTAAATCTTCACACAAAAATGTGAATAAGATTGGCAAAACATAATTTCAAAAACAATAGCTAAGCTCCTCAGATTCTAAAGTGCCTGATCAATATAACTTACGTAATCCTCTAATTACATCTCCTTCAGCATCAATGAGCGTTTTTCCTTGTTCTTCAGTAATGTTTGCAGCTAATCGTTTCTGAAAAAAATAAAAATATTAAGCAAAATAAAAAGATAAATGTTGTTACTGTCACATATGGAATAATACTCAGTATAAAAGAGATGCTTCCTTTATTTGTTTCACACCTATGTACAAAGACTTTGAAAAAAGACACAAAGATATGAATATTCAGTAAAAGAAAAGGGCAAACATTAAGAGGGTAGGGGAAAAAGAAGGTAGGATGGCAAGAGAGATGGAAGAGAATGAGATTCTAAACATAGAATAATATTACATACTATATTTTTCTTGATCAAATCCTGAAATTTGAACATAATCTGCTGTCGAGACAGAACTGTGGAATTAGACCAGGCAGGATAGGCTGCTTTTGCAGCAGCTACAGCTGCTTCCATCTCAGACTGTGTGCACTCTGGTACTCTGGTCACTAGCTCATTAGTAGCCTGGAGAACAAAATTTAAAAAAATGTTATCCATAGTTAAAGACTGCTTATTAATTGACTTATCAAAGCTGTAATCTTATGACCAATAGCTTATTTCAAGATATTGGCAGAGCTTATTTTTTTTACGGCAAGATAACTTTACAAATACTCCACAAATTTTAATTTCAATAGAACTTAAGTCAATCTAGAATGAATGTATCCATCAGTTTCTTTTAAGAGAAAAAAAAGTATGCGAGTCAAGCCCACTGGAATGTAATTCATTACACATGCAAAGAAAAATGGTATTCTTGACGCAAAGGAAGCTAACGTTTGCATCAAAAAGCATAAATGATTAATTGCATTAGCTGTTAAGGAATAAAATACAATAAGCAAATGGACAAACAAACAGTGACAGAAGAAAACAAAGCAGTTTTCTATGTCACATTTTGCACAGCAATGTCAATTACTTACAGGATTAGGCAAGTCAACCCATTTGTCTGTCTTGGACTCAACAAATTCATTGTTGATAAACATTTTTGTTGTTGGCTGTAAAGAAAAAAAAACAATATAAAAAACAAGAATATGTTAAGTAACGGTAAAGAAAAACTTAAAGTCTTAAAAGTAACAAGAGCCTCGATACACAATGTATTATATTACTTTTACACCCATTACATGTCTGTACAAGCACTGCTCATAATATTGTTATTAAATTTTTATTATTTTTTAAAATTATCTTACCACATTTGAAGCATAGCATCTTGCCATCAGATGACTGTTCCAAAAGGCCTGAAAAAAAAGGAAAAAAAAAGATTTGAATTATTTCTCTTATTCAAATAGTATATATCAGACAAAAAGGTTGTGAATTCTTGACAATACATAGATTTAATTTCCATTCCATCTGATAACTTTGTTACACTTTCTTCAGCTGCAAAATGGTTTTTCATTCAAGATATCTTACTTAACTGTCCCAACAGACGGCATACATTGACAGGAATTAGTTTTTATATTATATCTTTCTGAAAGCTGAAAGCACAAGGGATACACCCCCCCCCCCCCCCCACACACAACCACCATCTCTGGTCTTAATTGAGAGGTTCTACATATATGTTAATATTAAGATACCAGAGAGATCAATTGGAAACAACATAGCAAAAGTATTTATATGACCCTCCCCCTAAAGCACATGACATGACGGTTACATGTGTCTGAATTCTGAAAAAAGGATATTGTAAGTCATTATTTACGATTACCCTCTACCATAATCCCTCATTCTACTCCCCCACCTCAGTGCGTACTGCGGGTATGTATGATTGTTAACTGTTTTCCATCACATTGCAGCTGCTATAATGCATTCATGAGTTTTACATCATCATAATGTGTGTATGGTTTAATATTACTGTATTATCTTAAAAAAAGGGACATTGCAGGCTTGGATTTGGGTGTGCGCATATTAGGCACTTTTACTTCCTCATGCATGTTCTCTCCATCGCACACTCAGACCTTTCTATATGTCACACTGTGGCGTTAGTATTGAAAACGCTATCATGTGCTAACCCTTGCGTCTCTCTGTATGACTGATGCTACTATAGTGTTCTTGACCATTTTCGCAAATCAGCTTCTAATGCAAGAGAGCTCAATAAGACAGACCATTACAAAGGTTGTTGCCCCTAGTATCTTCAAACGCAAATAACAAGTAGAGCCACTACCTTTTCTGAACACTTTATTTGACTCATAATCACGTTCATCGCGCAATGTGTGCTGTGTCCAACTGAACACATGCTCCCAGCTATATTCGGCCATTTCCTTACACACAAACGTCAGCAGTGGGACTCATGGATAGATCTAGTGTAATGGCAGCTCAATTGGTTTTTTTTAACAATGTCATTTCTTACTCTCTCTTATTAACACTCACTCATACTCAGACACTTATTCAAATAATGTCACATAAGACATACAGTTCTGGCATCGACCATGCCTTGTGTGTATGATGTGAGTTAGGTCTAATCATGTAGTGATGTGTTTATATATCATGCACGTTGAGATAGATTAGTGACCTTGCTTCTTATGTATAATAATATGATGTCTCAGCGAGAAGGTGATCGTCTAAATCATGCATGTTGATGGAGACGGTGAAAGTTTTCATTGTTGTGATTGGGAAAATCAAGGAAAGATAGAAGAATATAATAACGACCTGGGATGCAAGAAGAACATTCCATTGAACCACTGATCGGATGACAATTTGCTGAAAAATATTTGGCCTAAGCACATGTTTTCAATATTACTCTTGTCTGGCTTGTCCTAAAGAAGGTCGTTCCAGTCCCTCCCTTCTATTTTTTAGGTAGGTATGCAAGACTTGGCCCCAAAGCAGACAACGCTTGTTGTACAATGAACCATACCATGTGTCATCGCCTCTCATTACACAATTAAACTCAGGAACCCTCAGGTTCCAGCTCATAATTTTCAAGATAGCACATGTTTGTCAAATATTGAAGGTCAAGCATATCCCCATACATCAAGATGCATTTTTCATTAGATACAGACCCAAACACAGCATCTGCATATTGCATGCAAATTGCCATTGGATCAGACAAAAAGACACAATACTTTGCTTGACTGAGACCATCAAGTATCAAAACCTGTAATCTGAACATATATGAGTTATTAAACATCTACAAAAAACATATGGCTGGTTATGGAATCAAGAAATAGAGGATGGTGGCAGATGTATCTAATGTCATTACTAATAAAAATTAAAGACAGTAGACTACTGAACTACTAGTGAGTAGACAGTAACTAGACCCTGACCAGTGAGTGGTACAACTTGGGATAGAGGATAGTGAACATAGGGGAGAAAATGTTGGGGGTTTTTTTAATGGGTATCAAGATTCGACGTGGCAACTTGAATGCCTAATATTGATCATACCATAGATAAGAATAGGTTCTAAACTATCATCATAATATAGATAAAGTGGAAAAAAGTCAGGTCGACCTTTGGCCCTTATCTTATTATACTAAATATACTTACTTATACTTTATACGACAATTATCTTATATTTATATTCTACTTACACGTTTGTTCTTGGCGAGGGTCCTAAGCAAAGCCATGATTGCAAGTTTGAACAAATGCAAGTGTATAATCTACTCTGCAACAATAAAGCAGATCACAAGACAAGTTGAAAATGGGGTGACAACTGCAGACTCGACAGTGACGGTGTATCTAGCTAGGCCGAATGATGGTGCCACTTGCGGTAGTTTGTGTGTGTTCGTCACTTATGAAAAGAGATGTCAAGGTCGCAAGGTTAACTCGCTGAAAAAACGCCCATTTGATCTTCGTCCAATGAAAATTTAGCGTATCAGTCACACCTCTCACTCTCATTATGAAGTAACAAGTCAGTAAGTTACTTGGCAACTTCTTATCACCAGTAAACTGTAGGCACAGCCATATCCTTCTCTGTAATAATATGATGATAAAGTAAGGTTTGGCACAGCGGACTTCTACTTCTACTTCTACCCCCTCCCCTCATTTAAAAATAAAAATAAATTCCCTTTATTCATCCCATGGGGAAATTTGTCTTTAGGGTCTATTCCGAGGGTAGACCGGAATAACCC
>JARFNW010165635.1:0-17710 GCA_031763155.1 Dirona albolineata
AAGCTCTGAAGTACTTGACTTTCTATGTCCAGATTGGGGGCGGGTGGGGGTGGAGAATCCACTTAGCAAAGTGACGTACGGATAGATCTATATATCCACGAGACTAAAATACCCTTCCTCCACTTTAATGTAAAACAGTCCATAGCAGAAATAGACAATCTAGAAAGGACTCTAACCTGCGTGTTCTCTGCCTGTAGCTGGGTACTCATTCACACCTAAGTTGAGCAAGGGAAACATGTGTCTTTCCCAAGGGCTCAACACGGGTAGTTTCAGACAGAATTCGAACTCTAGACCTCAAGATCTCGAGTAGCCTGATCACTAGGCAACATTGATAGACTTCATATAAATACTTAAACAACTTTCTTAATCAGACTATGAGTGCGAGTGTGAGTGTTGGTGATAAAAGTTAGGTGAGATGCTTCAGCAATCAGGGGAAATAATCACTCTGTACACTGCATTAATTAAAAGTTTATTATATTTTGTACCTCAATTCCAAACTCACTGCTCTAACCCTGCCGACCATCCCTGAAAAGGTCAAACTATGAATATGCAAATCTGAATCCCTAGGTAAGGAATCTAGATCCGTGCACTGACGTTCAAACCTCAAGGGATTCAACAAAGGATAATATGTTTGGACAAACAGGTGATGAGCCCCAAACCGTTAATGGTACCACTGAACATGTAGTCTTGGTGCATACCCCTCAGCTGTAAGAACTGGATATTTCCCAACATGGGGGTTAGATGGGGTGGGTGGTACTATCCATTTTATACAGGAGTGTTTCTACCAATAATAAAATTATAAAATAGAATATAAATGAAAATAATTTTTACATAAAATGTATCTGTTGACTACATGTCTTGTGTTTTCTTGAAAGTTAAATGCACCAACCCATCTTAATAATGTACTTATGTGTCCATTCTCAGGTAGAGATGTGCTTGACGTAGGAATGAATGAACATCCTGACCAATCTCAACAATAAAGAGTGGAGTAGCTAAACGAGTGAGAAGCTTTGTTGCAACACATAAAAATGAATCATCTATGCAAGTGAAAAAGAGAGAATCCATAATAATACATTTCAGTAATGACTGCCGTGCAATATTCATGTGGTTTTGTCAAATCAACAGAAAAATGAATTTCATTTCACTCTCAAATGTCTTTACTAGATATTAATTAAGCTTCTTGTATGCAAGTTAACTTTTTATAAGATATCAATCTTCAACCTCCCAAAAAGAGAAATGAATAACCCCCACCAAAAAACCATTAAAATTTATAAGTATATTATATAATATGTCTTTTTCTCATCTTGTTGGACAATGAATTTTCGTTTAGTGATTAATGAGCTAAATTATGACATTTCGAATCGAAATAAATCCAAATTGACCAAAAATTCAATGTTTCCATATTTGTATCATATTATATTCAAGATTTTCAAAATAAACAGATTGATCAGTCACTACAGAGATAGCAATAAAACTTTGCTTGTAGAAATATCTTCTTTGGATGACAAGGCAAAACTACAATAATAATAACAATGAAGGAATTCATACATAGGAAAGGTGACAGGAAAGACCATTTCCGATGGCATGGTAGCCAGGTCAATCAACGATTCTCAACCATCACGATCACGTTCTCATTCTGTCTCCGAGTTTGTCAAGCTTTAGATAGGTATCACAGTCACAGTAAAAGGTATAATCAGTTCCTCTGAGTTTGGCCGTTGTACTAAAAGGTGACCTCTCAACAACAAGCGGAGGAAAGAAAATACATGTGACTTCTCACTTAGTTTTCCCGTCACCAATGTTCCACTTCTGTCTCCAAGTATGTTAATGTTAAGCTTTAAATGAAAACCATAGCAACCAGTGTACTCCATCTGCTTGCATTTCAATCTAATATGTGGTTTGTACAATGCCTTAGCGTACTCAACCTTTACGCCTCCTTACACCAGTTAGTCACAGTTCAGCTATAATCAGCCTTGTTAAAAACTATACAAGTTAATATAACACGATTGCAGCAATGGGAACCAAACTTTATTTAACACTTAAAATTCCCATCCTTTTCCTGTCTTTGGCATTTTCAGTGCCACGCCCCAATTCCAATTTTTTCATGAAATATGGGTGGTTCGCTGAAAAAAATGAATATTTCGGTAATGAATCAAGTCTAAAACCTGGGAATATGGGACACCGTTAGGCAATGTGTTTCATCATCTCATAGTACAATTGTAAGTTCAAATCACTAGAAAAGGCCTGAAATGCTGACTTCCACTTCAGACTTCTTTCTGCCATGTCTGCTGAACTGAGACAGAATAATTATAACTAACTGGACAAGTCTAGACCAAGACTCAACAGCAACAGCCATTGTCTGATTTTGATCTAGAACCATTCATCATGACAACAGACATGATCCTTAGACACATCTATGATACTCTCAAGTTTGAACAATAACAAAATAACAGTAACAGCACTTATTTTGGGCTTTGGGCTTAAAATGAAATGATTTCAAATGAAAGAATAATCCAGTGATGCCTGTAGTTGTTGATGGCATGTTAAGAGGCCCTGAAGCTACCGATGTTGAGTCCTTGGGAAAGACTCTTCACACATGTGAATAAGTACCCAGCTACAGGCAGAGACAGATATTGTCAGAATGTTAGTATGATAAGCCTGACAGGCTACAACTGTATGCTCCTCAGTGACTTCAGAAGGAAACTGAAAAACACATCCTGCTGGGGGATAAATTATGTAAATTTTGTGATCCTGTTTTCCAGAGCAAGCAGTGTCGTCTTTGTTCAACAATTGTATTGGCACCTATCAGCAAGTGTGTGGCGTATGAAGAGCTGAGTGTTCCGTTACTTTCCAAAGGCAATAAATATACTACTGGTAGGCGCTATATAAATGTCATTTATTAATTTGTATTGGGATATGGACTATATACCCATCTTTATCTTTTTTAAAACAATAACTTCAAATCTATGAAGGCAACTTTGGCAGGGCATCATTTTTAATGATTTTTCATACAATTTACATGCATACATACAAAGAGATTAAATCAATATCAGTCAACATCTTCTTCTGTCGTATTAGACAATAATCCTCTGGTGAAAACCTCCAAGTCCTCCATTGTGTGTTTGATTCCCATCAGAAGCACATTAATATGACGTATGGATGAATCCTTTTCAAAAGCTTTATCAACCAATTTTACTTTGGAGGAAATCCTGAAACGATAAGTAATATTTATCTCAATATCAATACAAGGTCATTTTTACAGAGATAGAAAATGATTTATAAAAGATAAAAATCTTCCAGTTCCAGAGATCGTAAGTTAAATACAGCCTTGTGTACCCATGGCCATAGACAGATTAAGACAGTTCACACAATTTTTTGAACTGTTAAGCTATTGTTAAAATGTCATCCTAAAATTGAGCCGAGAGCAGGTGCCAATGTGAGTCATATTCAAGGTATTATCACATTAAACTTATCAGCTCAAAGTCACAATTTTAGTCAGCATAATATTAATATGATGCACATGCCATATTGACATATTTACACAATGGCTGACTAAAGAGATTCATTTATTAAGTACTGGTAGCCTTCTTTCAGTCCTATACGTCCGTTTGAAAATCAAACTAAATTTTAGTCTCTTTCCAAAATTCAAATGATACCTTACAATTGAGACCTGTCAAACTTGGTCACATCTTCAAAAATATTTGTCAAAATCTGAGTCTAAGGAATAGATCTTAAAATTTAAGTAAATATCAAAAGCTAGTGTTGGTATAGCAACAAGCAAAACTAAAATTGATAAATACATTCTCTCCTCAAGAATAAATCCAAAGATCACACTGAATTTAGCAAAAATCCGTAATCTACACTTTGTAAGGTCTATATATTTCATTTTATAGCATACAGTTCATGATGCTCTGTGTAAAATGTATTTTCTAAGAGCTCTTACATTTTGAGAAGAAGAAGGGAAATCAATGTCCACTCAGCTGGCTTGAAAGTGATTGTATCTCTCTCCAACCTTTTTTTTTCAGAAGAAAAGGAATAGCTTAAGTAAAATCAAGTTGGTCTTTCCATTAAAAAGTGACAAATCCAGCAAACAATATCTTGACATTTATTACACTCAATGAATATTTGATGAGACGGAATAGATACGAGGACACTATATATAAATTTACATCGATATGCAATTTATCTATATATAGAAAGAAAGTAAGCAGATAGAAAAAGGATTAAAGAAAGACAAAAATGCATGGGCTGAAAAGAAATAAAAGTAGCACAGAAAATTGCGCAAAATGCAAATGTTTCGTATTGCTTTCTGATGCTACAAGAAGGATGTGCTACACATGGGCATATGATGGAGAGAAAAAACATTTCATTAAGTGTATGCTGATAATGTAGATACTACCTTACCTTTTGGGTATTAACAATTCTAAAAATTCCAAATCATTGTCATCCCTTTATTGCTGGCTCTAGGTAGGAAGCGTTTACTAAAATTAAAATGCACCAAATCAAAGTAATGCCAATTTAACACTAGGGCTAAAGACTCAAGGCAATGGATACATTTAAAAAATATGAGCAATTCAATGTCCAACATGAATTATGTGCAATTTAGTACACATCTCCCATCAACTGAATTGTGTCCGTCTAGAACCAGCAATAAAAGAATGAAAAGATTGGACATCTTAATAATTTATTTGTTCAGGGAGTGTAAGATATCTACGTCATTTGCACATAGGTTGACGCAATAGCCACAATCAAAGACACATGTATAATTCTAAATATCTTTATACTTATTATACTTTACCTAAAGGTGTATACTAATTCTCTGATAAATGAAGACACATCTTGAACTGACAAACACATCGGAACAAGTAAATCTGGTAGACTGAAACAAAGAAAGTGAAGAGGAAATTATGTATAAGTAAGACATAAACTGCAAAATGTAAGATGTATACCCAACAATTTGAAAGAATGTTATGTGATAAAGAAAATATAGTTGGCCCAGGTAGCAGCTCCCAGTTGTCTTGTCACTGAGGATGAACCACTAGGGTAACAACAGCAAAGTGTTTATCAGTAAAATTTATGGATCACATGGTAGGCCTACGTTGTTGTCCAATCTACTTGTAATAGGGCCATCACATGCTCGTCTTATGTTTCAGATGCAAAGTCTTTCTACTTTCCAGCTATGGGCTAGGTGATGAGCGCTGTAGTCAGAGCTGGAAATATTTCTGGCCCCTACACTGCTTTCTACAGTAAAAACAAAACAAAATCTAAAAAAAAAAGTGAGATAAAAAAAACCCAGTGTTCAGTGAAAGGTGGTGGCCAATAAGATAAGATACATCTCTATATTGTCCAACAATGGCACATTTTCTTAGTGTTACACGATTTGCTTACAAAAACACTTACTCTCAGCACTCAAACGTCTGCTCACTCTGTTTTCTTCCTTATACACAGTCACTTCATACATAAAAAGACAATTTCATAAAAGGAAAAAAAGTAAAGAAATACATACGTACACAAATAAACGCTAATTTCAAAGTGAATGATGCAATTAAGCTAATACGTTAAGAGTCTCTGTGTCTCTCATGACAAAGGCATCAGGGGGACATACTCCAATGTTGATTTTATCCTTGTAAGTACAATCCAATATTGGCCACCATAATAGCCTAAGTCATTTTTCATAGTTTTGAGAAGATTGAGTTGAAAAGATCGAGAGAAAAAACCCACCCTGATTCTAAAGCAAGGCTATTTATCAAAGTCATTTTGCTTTTTATGTTTTCTAAAAACATCATCAGCACATTTTTATTCTTTTTATTAGTATTTGGGAGTTAGGCCATTGTATCAAAAATGTAACAGTGGGCTACTTTCATTTTGGCCTAAGTCATTACCGTAGCACCTTAACAACATTGCCCTTTGCTTTGGTATTCAAAGACTGAAAAATGAAAGAAGCACTGCAATTCTTTTTCCTCATAATATCTAATAATTCACTCCCTTTTTAATTTAACTGAGAAAACATTGAAACTTACGATTTATCAAGACGCTCCAACACGATTTTGGCACGAATTTGTAACTGATCAAAAGCATCTACAGTTGGTATAAAAGCGTCCTCTGTGGCATCAATCTGTTGGTGTGAAGTAGAAAGAATTATCAAAGTAAAACAAGCTTCTGGCAGTGTTTAAGCATAAATGTAAAACATTGCATTGAAGGACTGATGAGAAATCTAACAGAGTCTTTAAAATGAAAGGCTTAACCCATTTTGTAATATTTATTCCAAAACAGTTTCTCATAAAACATAAGTTACAACAGCTCAAATTAATTTGGACCAACATTATTCCCGATTATTATCAAAAACACTCTTCCCTAACCCTAGATTCGGAATAATTGTTTTCAAATATATTTGCTACTGACTCTTAATTTTGTAAATTTAAAAATTGTAATGATGACAAAAAAAATTACATGCTCCAATTGAAATCCACAAGTAAAATATTTGACCTGTTAGATCGCCGGATATTAGACTACTCCCCTCAACTTTTTTTTCTTTTGGGGCTATATCAGTATTTTCGTCACACCAGTCAAAGACCTCAACCACCTTAGAATTAAGACAAGAGAAGCAATAACCAGTTGCCGGACATTGGTGAAATAGGTAGCAGTACAAATTATGATACATTTCTGACAATGTTACACAAACCACTTCTTTTTAAGTGACCGGTTTTTGGTTATCTCAGATCTTTATCAAGTAATAATTTAGAGACACCCTGTATATCTAACCTTCGCAGTTTTATCATTTTCTCAAAATACAATCCCAATGAGTAGATAACCTTTCATACTAAGTTATTCAATATTAGTTGTGATATTAAACTGATAAAAAAAGTAAGAATAAATAAATCAAATAAATCACCTTTTCTTGGGGTTGACCCTTTGGTCGTTTACCAGAAATAAATTCTGTAACTTTCAACTGAAATTGTTCTGCTTCTTCTTTCAATGCTTGATAATTTGGAGCAACCTTAAAGTCCTTACGATCATCCATGGTTTCAGCAATCCCTTCTTCAAGAACGTTGCCAAGCTGCTTTTCTTGATCATCTAACCTCCTACACAGATTTACATAGTCAACTTGGCTTTGAAGGTCAGAGGTATTTACAGAAAGAGGCTCTATTGAATCAGGAGATTTTTTGAGCTTTAAATATTCTATGGTGTTGACTGAGACCCATGTTTTCAACACTTTGCAGATGACTTCTAAAGGTGACAGTGGTGAAGTTGAAGGCATGCTTTTTCTCTTATGAGGTTTTTCTGATGGTTTGCTCTGCACAGGCTGCGATAACATTTCAGTAACATCATCCCATGAATTATCAACTTTAACATCTAAGGAATCACTCTTTTCCTGCAGTTGATCTTTACTTGATGATTTGACTTCTTTTTTTGAGTCTTGTAAATCCACCATTCCAGACAAAATATTTTTCCGTTGATGTAAAAGTTTTTGAAGCTGCTCTAACTTTGAAACAGACTGTGAGCGTAATTCCTTGACAGCTGTGCTACTACTTTTATCATCAGAAACACACAGGGAACTAATTTTGCTTGAAGAACTAGAGGTAGCAACTGAATTAATTTCATCTCTTTGATGGGAGTCTGACACCCCTAGTCCTGTTTTAGAATCTTCCAGATCAAGGTTATCAAAATTATTATGAATTTCTTCAAAACACACATTGTCTTTCTCTAAAACTGTCAGAGAGCGGTCTGACTTGTCGCACACAATCTCTGGCATTGTCATGTCTTCTTTTGAATGTGAATGAATTTCTTCACTCCTAAAGGCATCAGTCTTTTTTTTGCCACGCTCTGTTTGCTTTGGTGCCTTGCTCTTGCTAATGTTCATGGATTCAAATTTCTTATCCATTTCATTAAGTTCTTCCAAATCTTTCTGCAACATCGCTCTGGGTCTTTCTCCAATAACCTCTTCTCCAACAAGACCACTGAAATAAAATCGTGAAGAGTCTTAATGAATCAAAGTATACAATTCTCATAAAGAGTTATCATTCTAAAAAAATCATGAGCAATGAGTTTAAAGGTGTGTACAAATTATACATAAGAACAACATACAACAAAGGGTGTTACTTTCTACTTTTCATGTTGGTTTGTTTTAATTATTGCATTAAAAAAAGGCTGTTTTAAAGAATCAATGCATGGACAACAACACTGCCTACATTGCATTAAATTCTTTGATTCATAATCGTTAATTTTCTGCTTAAGACAATATCAGAGAATAGTGATGCCATTACGGAGGAAACATACTGTACTGTTTTGTGAGGAGATATGATAATGTTGATGCTTTCTCCTCCTCTGGTCCAAAGTGGTGAATCAGGTATTTGCTGTTTGAAAGACTTGGAGGCCTTAAAGCATTGATTGCTGCAGAAATTCTGAAATGCATGGTCCATCAATAAAGGAAAATGAAAAGATCAGATATTCATATATATCTCTTGCATGATCATTCAGTGAAGATCAAAATCACTATTGCTATCTCGGTGAATAATAATTTCCTTTCAAATTACCTAAGTTTTGATTAAAAAACCATACCTTTCTCTCTGAAATGTCATAAACCTTGTTTGTTTTTGTAGAAATATGATACTTCTTTTTGGGCACCTAAATGAAACAAATAAAAAAAATACATGTATCAACAAGGATTATTTAGTACCAATATTTATAGCATCTTCCTTTCTCCCAATAAATCATAAAAATTAAAGAAATTCTATACAAACATTTTCAAAATTTGTCTTTAAAAGACCCAAATAAAGTAAACAAATCTCATTTGGGGAAAAAATAGACAATATTAACATGGGAATTATTAGTTACATTTACATGTGCCTAAAACAATAGACGAATATGGCAGAGAAAATAATTTATAAAAAAAACCAAAGAAGTGAAACTGAACTATCCATTATATATCTAAATCTATGGACCCAAATATATTTCTCATGTCTGAATTGTAGATTAAGTATCATGCATGCTAGTGACCTCTTACAGACAACAACAAAACAAGTATTTTATATATTAAAACAAAAATACTATTAACTGATGATTAATCATCACTAGATCAAGAGAAAAAAAGTTACTCTTACATTAATCTTACCTGAATAAGATTATGCAGCTAAAATTATTTAATTGCCCCATCCCTTGTAATGCGTATGTCTGTTTATTGTTTTTTTTGTGTGCATGTGTCATAAAACTGATAAGTATCAGTTGTTGTACAAAAAAAAATTGTGAACATTTCAAATGGTACAGGTAGAATATTGTATTGGATAAAATGTTAAGTTTTCAAAATTCTTGTTTCATTCTGTTTACTCACATTTGGTAGATTTTGATCACAGACAGGATATCCACAAAGCATAGTTATCGCCCTCTCTTCCACTATGTCATCGTAATTTACTTGACTTATCCGCTTGCCCTGTTAGAAAATAAAAAATAAAAAATCAAAGCAAATCTCAATTGTATGGGTAACTTCTCATTATCTGCAAGTTCTGCCAGCTGACATGGAAAATACTGCGAGTTTGAACTATCCAGACATAACTTCTTGCGCTTTAGATTGTGCAGTCAGAACAATTCAACTACTTGGATGGTAAAAAACAGGGAGTCTGAAGACTGACAAAACTTTTAATATACTCCCTAAACCCTGCCCCCTCCCTCAAAACATCCATCCATGAGTTTTATCTTCATCCCTGAAGGAAATTGATTATACTTGTACAGATATAAAATGTTGTCATTTTCACATACTTGTCAAACAAACTCTATAATGGCAGTATTGGTAGCCCAGCCATTACAACACTAAACAGAATCAATAAAAAAATAAAACTTTTTAATACCTCAAGATGACAGTAGGAGGTAAAGTCTCTGTCTAAATTTAAACCCATGACACCTAAATTTCAAAATTACATTATAGAGAGTGAGTTTTTCAAGAGAGTATGAAAACTGAATTGCTCAAGACACTTCGAAACCTGCCATAGTCTATGATAGTAGTACCACACAACTTTCATTGACTTTGACTTCAGCAAGGCAAGGGTGTGCCATTAAAAGACATGGGTTTGATTCCCACTTTCAGTTTCAGGCGCTTTTTCCATTGCTTGATCTTGTCTACTCTTCTGTTTCTGCACTGCAGCATAGTCCCACCCCACCATTTTCAGGAAGCCTTTTGTGTTATCTAGATCCCAACCTAATCTCGCTATTTACTCCTCAGCCTCATGTAATGTGTTATCTATTGTGCATCCATACTGCAACTTACTGTTAGCATGAGGTATTGCATATTATTTATTTTTCTACCCTGCAGTTGTGTACACTGAAAAGCTTTTCATGTAAATAATAATAAAGTCAGTGTAGCTATATTCCTGACGTGTTAATATCCCCGTGCAAAACGTTTGCTGATGACACAAAAATTCATAATAATACCAGACATTGTAACTTGTTGCAGGATGATCTGCTTTCACTATTTGCTTGGTCCCGCGACTGGCAATTAAGTTTCAATTCTTTGAAATGTCATGTGTTACATATTGGAAGATCAAATACCGAAAATTTATATTGTACAGATGAGGAACTTATAGAAGTTTTAACTCCTACGGAATCAGAGAAGGATATTGGAGTAACTTTTGACAGGAAATTTAATTTTGATACCCACATTAATGAACAGCATCAACGGAGCTAATAGGTTGGTGGGTATTATAAAACAAAGTTTTATTAACATGAACGATGGAATCATGTTTCTATCACTATTTAAAACAATTGTGCGACCAAGACTTGAAGATATATATATATACAAATTGTATCTGAAGTCCAGTTTTTAAAAGGCAGTCTGTTGGTCAAGGCAATAAGTGATTATTCGTATGAGGAGCGCTTAAAAGGGGGGGTATTCATTATTCATAATGGAAAGATGGGCATTCATTTGTTTTTTCAGACGGTAAAAGTCTGTAACGGCCTAAAAACTAAAACTACAACTGCTTGTTCAGTTAAAAGTTTTAAAAATGGGATTGACCGGGAGTTAAATTCTTTGATGTAGGCCTATATATATATTTAATTTGATGATTGAAAATGATGGAAAGATTTAGGACAACTTTAAGGGGGCATTAAATTGTTATTCGGACGGCTAAGTCTGGATCGGCCTGAAAACTGAAACTAGAACTGCTTGTTCAATCAATAGTTTAAAAAATGGGATTGACTGGAAGTTCTTTCAAATGTCAGTCAAGGAAATTGTTAATAACTTCGCCTCTAATTGGGGTAGAAATAAAATTAAAACAATTTTAATCTTGGTTTGATTAGCTTTATACAATCGATATAATTGTGACTGAGTACCTTGATATCGCTCGGTCAATTGTGACTGAGTACCTCGATACCGCTCGGTGCCAATTGACGTTTACCTGTGTTTTCTTCAATTGACACTGAGTCACTTGGTGCCAATTGACGCTACCAATAGTAATAGCCACACAGGTCTAAAAACACAGCCTACGGTTAAGTCTAATTCTAACACTAACACTGACTAGACCGAGACACCTGGGCTCCAGTAATAAGTAATGTTGTTACTGTAACTGTAACTTAACTGTAACAATACATTAATTTACAATACAACTAAAAACTAAAACTGAAACTCACACATTCAGAGAGGTATTGTCCATCGACCCAACCATCAATAAGTTTGTTGACAATGTGAAATGCCGTTTCTTCACAATCAACCCTACTTCTAATGTTCATTTCAGTCAATTTTAAACGCGGATTTACATCTGCCATACTTGCAAACTGATTCTTGATGACAAGCCAAATGCAAGATTGTTAGTTCAGCAATGAAGTGAAATCGAAAGTACAACAGGCTTGCCAGATGGGTTCACTAGGATGTCAATTAATTGGATTTTTTTTATGGCAGCTGAGACATTAGTCATTTATTCATATCATGGGGGTCAGGGTGTGGGGAGGACGGCAAACTAAATTCAACATACACAGCGAAAAAAAAAGATCAATTAATGGAAATCTAAATGTAAGCGGAATTTTCAGGTAATTGAAACAAATCATTCTATGAAGCTTTGGCTACGGCACCAATTTTCAAGTGTATTTTATTTATCTGGCCTTCAAGATATCGAAAGTACGCTTAGATGTTTCCGTCTCCGCCCGTGTCTAAGCTAAATAAGAATAGACAAAATAACAAAGTTGGGTCGAAATAAGAAATGAAGAAATAAAAATAAAAATGTTTAAAAAAGATAGATAATGAAATAGAATAATGGAGTCATTCAGATATTGCCTTGACTATATCTACAGTGCTGATGTCGACTATATAAAATGGGTGTTATGGGTTCTGTATCCAATCATCATTTCCTTTCTTTTACCACTTGTCATTCTGCTGTGTTTGTATATTTCTGCTCTGATTATTTTCATATATGGTCAACGAATCAAGTTAAAGGACGCTTATAATCAAGATATTTGGGCTGGAGCAAGGAAAACAATTGCAGCCTTTTGGAATGCTCAAAGCAAAATTTGGCATGGTACATTGTATATAATATATAGTAATAGAATAGTAATATAATATTTAATGTTTTTGAAGTA
Organism: Dirona albolineata; assembly: GCA_031763155.1. NCBI lineage: Eukaryota > Metazoa > Mollusca > Gastropoda > Nudibranchia > Dironidae > Dirona > Dirona albolineata. The sequence goes on from JARFNW010165635.1 coordinate 12,556, forward strand.
AAAAGCAGTGTGATATTGATGTATTAAATTATAGAATATATATTAATATTATAATATATAGATATTATTATAATTATAAATATAATATTTATGCTTGCGGCCACTTATTATTATGAGGCATCAGCTGGACTTCAATATATATCATTTGTGCACTACAAAATTATTAATAATTTTTATTCGGTCACTGTCAGGCCCATCAATAAGAATATTAAGAAATCCATTTCCGATATTACTATTTGGTGCACCAGTCTGAGTGATTCAAGGTCTCTGATATGGAGTGAGAGAAGTTCGATTTGCAGCCTCCAGTATGTCTTACTGCAGTGGCTCTGAAAGTCTTCACTTTCTCCTAGAGTTTCATGTGCAGTTTTAAACTCTGCCTTAATGGCTTTGAACAGTGTTGAGGCACTGTCGATGATTAGTCTCATAGTGACATGGTTTATAATGCAACTGTTCTAGAGACCCAGTGGCTAGCCACCTGAATTTTATTGTGGTGAATATTAATGGGATGAACCTGACATTGTCCAGCCACTTCGCACACCAAAACACCTGATTGAAGCATTCCCATACAATTTTTGTAGCAGTGAAGCAATGTGAATACAAGGGATTGAAAGAATTAAAATGATGTCTTTCTTTCGGACAAGAAAGAAAGTTTTACACAGAAGTTTTTTTAAATACCCGAAAAAGCAATGTGTTAGAGTTAGGTTAATAACATGCATCTCTTTGAATGCACACATGATGAATGTCAACTTATTTGATATTTGATTTTTTCCCTCAATGTTGTCATTCAAAGACCCATCATAACAAGTGTAACTACAAGTGCACACTTATCACGTTAACCTTAGCCATGTGGCAAATATTTTAAAATGGGGCGTCATTAAGTGTCACTAGTAAATATGTTGTACTTAAAGTCTTGTACTTGCTAATTTAACACTGCAGCATTAAGGAAAATAGGTTGTTCATATCGAGGAAAATGTCATTATACCATTTTCATTTAAGATGGTCTTGTTGCTTAATGTGTATGTTATGTTATATAATGAATATATATTTGATGATAGTCTTTTTCAATGTTGCCTTTAACACTATTTTATCGTTTTTCCACCCATAGGTTATGAGGTGGAGGGATTACAAAACATTCCAAGCTCTGGACCAGCACTTATTATCTACTACCATGGCACGATTCCAGTTGATTTTTATTATGTCATGGCCACTTGCTTGTTAGAAAGGGGACGGGTCATACACGCTGTAGGAGATGAATTTTTATTCAGCATTCCAGGTTTGTCAAAGTCATTATTTATTTTTGACAATAATTTGATTTCTAGTTAGATAACATTTTTGTAACTTTTAGATAATTTTTTTCCCTTAAACCTCAATCCTTAGTAGGCCTTTCACAAGGTAATATTTTCCTGACCTTGGATTGGGGGCAAAATTCTCAACTAAAAAATATCACTCCAATGCTATTACACCTAGACTGATTCCTCATTCTTACCAGATGTAATTTGATCTTTGTCATTGTAACTCATTGTCTGTTCAGCTGTGACTATATAATTTTTGTTATGAATAGTCCTTGCACACTTTAATTCTTGATGCAGTATGTAATGTTATTGCTAAATTCATCCTTTTAGTTTTATCAAATGTCAAGCTGGTTTCATTTTTTGCTGGGTGGTAATATACTGTTTTGTAGATTGAAGTATATAACTGTAGGTGTCATTATTATAGTGGTTGCCATAAATGGTTTCAGGCACTGAGATCCTAAGTTGGAAGCTCTGCCTTACAGCGTCGAAAAGGACTTTGAACTTTATAACAATGCGTAAACATGAAATAGTGGCAGACAATTGTAAAATTGATGATATCTTCATTGTCTATGGCTGATGTGTACTACTTCATCTTTCATTTGTCTTTACAAATTTATCCCATTATTTTTAGATTATGTATCCAATGTTTCCTTATGTAGTTTCTATATCTGCCTAGGCTGGCGTAGGATGATGGATGTGATGTTTGTGACCCCTGGAACAGTGACCAGCTGCACTGAAACTTTGAAAAATGGTCATATTTTAGGCATTGCTCCAGGTATGCTATCATTGTAGCAGTCAGTAGATCTCTAGTTATGTAAGAAGGAACAGAATATCAAACACGCTCATTAAACAACAACAAAGTCAAAATGACAATGACATGATAAGTAGGTCAAAGGTGATGTAACTTAATTAGACTAGGCTATTTTGTTGAAACAACCAAGCGAGCGATTTACAGTCAATTTGCATTATAGAAGGAAATGACATAGAGGTCGATTGCCACCCAGTCAGTCTTTGATGATGCACCATTTTGACAGTTGAAGTTCAATCTGTTGTACTGTATGACGTTATGATACCAAATGAGAGGGGACCCCAATGAGAAGGTGCCATAGAATAGATACACTTGTGAATTTAAAAAACTTTTTGGATAATTTAAGAAAAGAAGAATGAATATTAACTACCAGCTTGATTAATATTATCTATCTAGAATTGGAAGTTTCCATCTATAAAGTGACAAACAAAATTCAACTTCTTTGTGTTTTGTTTTTCTTTAGTATGATCATTGAATAAGTTTACCCATCATTTTATACAGGTGGTGTAAGAGAAGCTCTTTTTGGCAATGAAGATTACAAAATCATGTGGGGGAAAAGGACTGGTTTTGCCAAGGTCGCATTGCAAACAAATGTGGTAAGTATTTCAATTGTTTCCTTTTTGCTTTATGTTTATATAGTGTTAAATTATCAAACAGAAGTTCAGGTGCTTTTTTACATAAGCTTGTGGGCAAAGGAAGTGAGGTTCTTGTTTTTTGTTTTTTTCATGGCACCCTTTTTAAATTTTCACCTTTACTTGTTGTACTATTTCTGTAAGATCTAACCTTTAATAATGTTGCTTTTTTTTGTTTGTTTGCTTTCAGCCTGTCATTCCCATGTTTACAATGAACTGCCGTGAGGCCTTTCGAACACCTGGCTGGGGAAGAGGTAATGCCTCAACATTTCTTTATTATGTTTTTCATTGGGAGCTCATATTTATATTCATGCTCTCGTTTTGGCACAAAAAAGTTATAACAAAGCCCTTTTAGGGTTTATTGAAAATGAGAATCAGGCACAGTCTAGTTTCCCTTGCACTTGTTACCTTGAAGTATTGCTGGTCAAAGAATGTTATTTGAAAATACTCTTAATGTATATCCCCCAAGTTCTAACTTTTAAATTTTAAAATCCAAGAACCGAGGGCCTGTAACTCCCAAAGCAACTTTGTTAGCCACTACTAAATATGCCAGGAATAGTCAATTAGTGATTGATCCTTTTTTATTCTTCCATAATTATTTTACAATTTCTCAATAATAATAAGAGCTGATATGTTTGCAGTGTTATGATTTAAGCTGTTTAACCTTAATTGTACGTCAGGGGTAATTTTGTTACCTCAGGCCTTGCTTTTTTGCTTTTAAGAAAACTTATAATTCAAATTTTTCTCTGAAATTTTCAGTAATCCTCAAATATTCACTTTTCCAAAGGGTTCTGCCCAAATGATGGCAAATAACTGCATAACATAGTGACCATTGGCGATTTTGCAACATGTCACTTTTTTCCAAATGGGGGTAATTTTGTGCCCCCACTTTCGAAAGAGAAAAAAACGTAATCAAGTGTCTGATTGCATAATTGTTATGATTGAGAACAGAACCTATAATTATACAATCATCACGGGGTAACAAAATCACACCCGACGCACGATTAGGGATAGTTTTTTTGTTATTTTTATATTATTATTGTTGCGGGGTAACAAAATTACCCCCGACGTACGAATAGGGAAAGTTTTTATTTTTTCTTATATTATTATTGTTGCAGGGTAACAAAATTACCCCCGACGTACAAATAGGGAAAGTTTTTATTTTACTATGATCTATTGTCGCGGGGTAACAAAATTACCCCCGACGTACGATAAAGGGGTAAAAACACGACGTACGATTAGGGTTAAAGAAACAAACATGTACACAGATGATGCGTTAAAGAAACAAACCCGTACACAGATGATGTGTTAAAAAAAGAAACTTGTACCCAGATGATGTGTAAAAGTAACCAACTTGTACCCAGATGAGACATGGGTGATTGATGAGTTTTATAATATCAACATAAATGAATGAATGACATTTACACAGCGCTTGTCCACAATCATCACCATGCTCTTTCTCTTAGCACTTTACAGTAGCACATATGCCCTGGGATAGCAATGGAACACTTGATACACCACACACTGGCAGATAGGCTTGAATACAATTTTATTTTGGACAATGAATACATCGCTGCTTACAACGGAGATTGCATCATAAATAAAAACCATAATCTCATGTAATGTCACCAGGTAGATTTGAAGTAAGTACTCTGCGATGACCCTTGAACTTTATATGACAGTTGGCCTGCATCAATTGTCACGTCTGATAAATTTTTATTATGCCGTACAGTACAACATGTACCCCCGTACCATTTGCAAGGCTGAGAAATCTTGGAGGACTAGATAGGTAAAATGAATAACACAGAAACAGAGAAAACAAAGAATGAGATCAGTGTTAGCTGGACCCACACATTTTTGTTCAAATACATTTCACAGATTAAATTGAGTCACAAGAGATCAAAGGTTGATGTGAGACTACAGACAGTCAGATTGTGAGAAAAGAGATACAACATTTATGCATGCAGTGAGAAGGAAAATAAGTGTTGTAGAGGTTTTAGTTGGACGCTATAAAAAGATAATAATAAAAAAGAGAGACAGGGTTAGGCCTATAGACCGTATTCATTTACAAGTAAAGGATCACAACAGGCCATGTCATTCAATATCATTCAATACAACTCCCTGGGGAACATAATACAGTAGCATACAGCCTGTTAGGCTCATCATACTAACATGCTGCCAATATCTTTCTCAACTCCCTGGGGAACATACAGTAGCATACTGAAAAGTCTTTACAGTCCTGTGACGCAACCCGCCTAATGTCAACCACATCATCAAGGGATATAACCAGACATAGTCAAACAAAATTACCATTACAGTACATGCCGGCATTAAGCACGCTGCTACTAAGCACGGTTCGGACTCGAGCACACTAAATGGCTCTTACCGAATTTTTGCTATATAAACTACACGCCTTTAAGCAC
>JARFNW010165746.1:0-17696 GCA_031763155.1 Dirona albolineata
ATTATTATTATTATTATTATTATTATTATTATTATTATTATTATTATTATTATTATTGTTATCGTTATCGTTATCGTCATCGTCATCGTCACCGTCATCATCATCATCATCATCATCATCATCATCATCATCGTCGTCGTGAGTAGTAGTAGCAGCATCAGTAGCCGTAGCTCAGTCAGTGCCCATTTCACAGAGTTACAGAGAAGAATCCGTATCTTAGGTGTCAGGAATAGAAAAGAATAGAAATCGAATCCAATGCGTGCTATGCATAATCATTCTTGGTACGATATTGTAATGAGTAAATTAAAATAAAAAACCGAACCAAGTAAGACGCGGAGAGGTGTCTGTCATCGTTGGCAGTTTGGCACCATTTATTACCCATAATATCTTTGCGTCATTGTGCACCTCGGCGGCAGGTAATAGAGATGACAGTTTGATGGTACGAGGAAGATTTTGAAGGAAGATTTTGTCTCATTGCACATTCTAATTACTCATCGAATGACAGCTTCACAAAGAGCATTAGGTGTTTTTGTAGTGGTTGTTTTGTTTCGTTTCATGATTTTGTCTAAACTGCTGGGCAGTTTTTAAGACACGTTATTTCCTGGATGGCACGACACATTACACCATACATATACACATACACACACACATACACACACACACACACGCACGCACGCACACACACACTCACACACACACACACACACACACACATTCCTTTTATTTGGAATACGTGCGAGTGCTCCGCTGTCCAGTCAGTGTACGATACTACACGAGTTCCAGGTATTTTGTTCCAATTGTTTATAAGTGCCGGTTCCAAGAAAGAGAGGCACCAGTTGTAGCCTCTATCCTCAGAAATATCAATTTCTATGCCTCTATCTAATCTATCTACCTCCCAAAATAGTTTAAAGACTTGTTGCAAAACACAGGAAGTCGACCGACAAGTGATTGGCACTACGGAATCCGAAATCCACGATTAACACGAACTAAAAGGATTATTACAAATTACGTTTCCTTTTTGTTTAGTTTATTCCATGAAAAAAAAGTAATTGACCATCCTCTAAACGTGACGACGATTCAAATTGTATCAGAGGACTACGTCTGTGGCATTTGACCTTTGCACTTGCTGTATTCAGGTTCGAAACCTAAAAATATTATGGTCGAAATTACTATGTCGGATCAACGAAGGTGAATTACCCTATTTCAGGGAATATACACAAACAGTACAGCAATGTCGTATTCTTTGGTTTTTTTCGTTTATTATCCTTTTATGAGCGGTCGGTCGGTAGGCGTCCTATGTTTATCCCCAAGTGAAAGAGTCAAACATTTTTTAATTACCACAAGCAATAATAATCAGTCATCATCGATGACTGTCATAAAACTTTAATTGTGTACATAATTGCCTGTAATTAAAAAAACACCCAAATACTGTTTGTCTGTAATTTATTCCCTTTAGTACAATTTAAAGAATGCAGGGGCCAGCTATGTTTCTGACTGAGAACCGTGTACTACAAGGCAGAAAGTAAAACCGGAAAAAGATATGGATCAAGATTTTTAGACAAGCAGGGGATCAGCCCACTGTACCAAAGAAATATTGATACGGTATATTCGACATAAAAATGTTAGGGTTGAAAGGACCTCCCATAATTCCAGGGAGATGATGGTGGGGGTGGGTGTATGGGGTAATTTAAACAGCCCTGGATTGAGCCTTACACACGCTGCAGTGTAATTACTTTTCAATTCAATTCAATTGTAAGATGAAGAGGCATAACATCATTACATAACTCTTATATTTGTCTATCATCACTTGCCCATCACTCGTTTTCTCCCCCTTGCATCTCCCCTCCTACTCCTATCCCTACATTTATATTGTTACGTCTTTCATCACATAGACCATAATTAATTTAATTCTTTCATGACCGTCGTAGTGTATAAAACCGGATGAAGATGTAAAAACAAAAGCACATCAACAATATAGGGTTATATTAGCCTAATATAATATATTTGTTAATGAACAAGATAAATATATAATTATTATAGTCCTAGGTGGACAGACTCGCATACACCCTTTGCCTCACCAATATGCAATAAATTATATCATTTCATCTACGTGCACTCGTCCTATTCTGTAATGTTACTTTTCTTTTTTTATCATCCACTTCTTTGATGAATTGATTAATCATTGATGCAATTGCATTACTGTTACAGGTGTCTACTGCCGTCGCTACCATATTCAAGGCGACACGACACATCTGTCCAGATTGCCACTGCCACGAAATAGCGTTCTCGCTGTGTCAAAAAGGTAGGATTGATTACATCACGTGACCACTTTTTTGGCCAATGAGTAGTCAACACGCTTGTAAACCCGTACCTATGTGTGTGTGTATGCCTACCGGAACTAAAATCCGTGCCACGTTGAGACCTAAATAAACCACTACCACCGACACCGGGTCTTTCTTTTCATCTCTAACAAGCTGGTTGCTTCACCTCCTGGATTGTAATAAAGCAACAATGTTTCGATATTTGATTTTGGTTATTGCTCTTGCTGTTAGCATCAGGGCTGACATTGAAGTTGAAGAGAACGTATTGGTATTGACCAATGGAAATTTTGAAAAAGCAATTGAAGACAACGAATTCGTTTTGGTAGAATTTTGTAAGTATGATTGATGCGGTTCTGTTGTTACTGTTATTGTAGTTACGGACTACCAACTTTGAGTTGCCTGTTGATATCTCTTTTGCAGTTGACGAGAAGCTCATTGCTACTTTCTTAGTCTTAGATTATGATTTTCTAGTATCTCCATGAGACGATGACACGTCGACAGCTTTTTTATTTGATTTTGGTTGCAGAATGAGAAAGAAGAGACTGACATTTTATTAGTGACAAGAAGAGAAAAGATAGGAAGAGTTAGACATCTCTTCTACTTTCTCTATGAATAAAATATGGGTAGAGAATTATAGTGGTCATCATGGCCATATGGCAGAAATAAAAGAAGCTCAGTTGGTTATAAAGTATATAGAGCAGCCAGCCCTTACTAAGGCTTAGCCTTAGCTTAGATTTAGATTAGTAGTAGACTTAGATTTAGAATTTAGTAGTGAAGAAGTAGTGTAGTCTGTAGTGTAGACTGAATAGAGACAAACTTTAGTCACTGTATAATAGCAATGGTATGAATCAGATGGAATGATATTATGCATTATAATTATACTCAAAATATTGCTCTGCAAGGAATAATTTAATATCAGTAGTGGGTTTATATTTGAACTTGTGAACACTGAAACTGCCCTTAGTTACTTAGTTTGTCAATACTTTTCTCTTTGGAGAAAATTCTCTTTTTCTTACATTTCCTTTTATAGTCTGATAGTGCAGTGTAGGGACCCACTCTTTAGAACTGAACATCGCTTTGGATCAATTATTAAAGACAAGCATATATCATATATGTGGTCAACCCACAGTATCCATTGGGCAATATTTCAACTTTGCCTGGACTTGGACTGTGGTCATCATGAGGAACCTACTCTTTAAAACATGATGGATTTTGCAACTGCTGTGTCGGTGTGTTTGTTCTTTAACATTAACATGCTCAGTGAAGGCAAAATACATTTTTTGCCCCATCCGAGAAGGCTAGTGTTCCGACCCCATCACCCATATATAACCAGGAGGCTGAGGAAACATGTTTCAAACTCCATTTGTGCATTATATTATAAAGCTGAACCGATGATTTGTCATCGGAAAAGTATTCTCGTCTAGTGGACATCAAACTCGGAACACAAACTGCCAGACCAATGCATCCCCCCTTTTGGAGGATATTAATAACAACATTTTATATAAATCTCTGAATAATAAGTTTTGTGATTTGGATACAATATATTATATTTTTTCCCTTCCTATAGATGCTCCATGGTGTGGACATTGTAAAGCTCTTGCCCCTGAATATGCCGCTGCCGCCACATCATTGAAAGATGAAGGCTCTGAAATCAAGCTTGGCAAAGTTGACGCCACTACTGAAAGTGACTTAGCTGAGAAATTTGAAGTCCGAGGCTATCCAACACTTAAATTTTTCAGAAAAGGGAAAGCAACTGAGTATGGAGGTAAATATAGGCCAATTTTCTATTGGCTTATTTTTTGTATTATAGTTGGCAACATTGTAGATTGCTGTTTTTTTCTTTTCTAAAACTATCAACTTTTTGGACACAAGTTAGTCTGTTTGTAAAATGCCTTTTTTAGTGGATTTTGAATGTTCAGTTTAGTTATTAGTATTGTAGATTATAGTGGCAATGCTGTGTGATTTGTAATTTTTTTCAGTTGAGGAAATTAGTAGGCCGAGTTGATTATCTTGAGTAGTAATATTCAGTTTATTTGTTGTGAATTAAAAATAATGTGGGGTTTGAATATAGATATTTGTTACATTTTTCACAAATTGTGCTGCAGGTGGTCGCACAACTAAGGAAATTGTTAACTGGCTGAAGAAGAAGACTGGACCCCCTGCCAGGGATCTGAAGACTGTTGACGATTCCAAGAGCTTCAAGGACAGCGATGATGTTGTTGTCATCGGTTTCTTCAAGGTTAGCCGTTTATATATTATCTTATCTTTATGGAATATTTTGAAAATTTCATTTGGTGGTTGAGTTCTGAAGGTGTGAAAACACTACTTTGCATTGCCTTTTAGACTCAGGTATGATGTTTTAGGCAAGATTCAAATTGGTAACTTCTGTGTCAGAGGTGGGATGCAATGATGATGGACAAATAAGGTGCAATTTATTGGATAAATGCTTGCTGCGTGGGAGTAAAGAAAAGTGTGTTGACACCGGCTGCTTTTCTGAGAGATCAATTGGAGATGAAACTCTTGGTTGTGTAGAACATAGGATGGGCTTAATGGTCATTTAAGCGAGACAGTAGACAGCCTTGACACGGTCATGACATTACATTAACATTGTCAGAGTCAATATCTATGTAGATATATATATATATATATATACATAACAAGGCATGTGGGCTAATTGCTACCTTCTTAATCTCTGCGAATGTTTTTTGTTTTGTTTTTGCAAACTGTTCACTTTAGATTGATAATGAAACACTAAAAAAGAAGACAAAACTTGTGTCGATTTGGTGACAGCTGACAGAAGCGTGAGTTTAGCAGAGTGATTTTACACTGCAATTACCATATTCTTCCTTGTTAAGTTCTAATTTTCAAACCTTTTTACTCTAAAATTCCAGGACCAGGAATCTGATGAAGCCAAGGCTTTCCTTCAAGCTGCCAGCTCTATGGATGATGTTGCATTCGGTATCTCAACCGAGAGTGATGTCTTCGCTGAGCACGGTGTGGAGAAAGACGCTGTTGTCTTGTTCAAGAAGGTTGGTTTGTATTATTTTTTTTTTCCTTTTCAGGTAGATTCTTGTTTCAACACAAAATTTGAAATTAGATACCCTTTCTATCAAAAAACATAAAATCTGAAACCCAGATCGGAAGTGAAGAGAATTGATTTTTGTATGACTTCAGAATATGAGTATGAGGGCCATGTTTTTTTGTGATCAAAATAAGCTATACCAGACCATGAGTACCTAACTTCTAGCCAATGGCTCTAGATGTAACATAAATGAAATGGTGATGGTAACGCAAATTAGAGAATGTCTTGGAAAAGAAGCACAACTAATTTGAAGAAGCTTTGTTTGAATATCACCTTATTTATGTCTCGTTTTATTAATCTACAGTTTGACGAAGGCCGCAATGACTTGTCTGATGACTTGACAGAGGAAAATATCAAAACATTCGTCGGTAGCAACAGACTTCCATTGGTTATTGAGTTCACATCTGAGGTAAGTGGATCTTAAAATTTGAACGAAATTGTTTAGTTTGAGGTGTAATCCTGTCAATGAAAAGATCATGAGGCGCAAGTTAAAAAGGACCTCTCTAATAATAAAACAGAAAAGTAAGAGCCCTGAGACCTATAGAGCTAGTGCTTATTCCGTAGCATGAAAGGGACTGTCAATATGTTGTCCTTCTGGGTAAGACGCTTGTCTATCACACATTGTTTCCCTATTTGTAAGCTGGTACCCATTTCTAAATCTGGGTAGAGTGAGGCAATGGGAGTAAAGTTTCTTGCCCAATTAAACAGCATGATGGGTAGGATTGGAACAAACAACATTTGGTATGAGAGTTCAGTGTCTCAACCACTCTGTCATCAATGAGAAAAAGCACCCTGAAAATTTATAGTTCTGACAAATGTGCTGAATCTATTCTTCTGACAAATGTGCTGGATCTATTCTTCTGACAAATGTGCTGAATCTATTCTTCTGACACCACTTATGATTATCAATTCTTTTGTTTTGTTTTTTTTTAGATGTGAGTTAACAAATGTTTCATTTTTTTATTTTTCAGTCAGCCCAAAAGATCTTTGGTGGGGATGTGAAGAACCACATTCTCTTGTTCTTGAAGAAGGAAGGTAATGAGGAGACCCTCAAGGGCTTTGGTGAATCTGCCAAGGACTTCAAAGGAAAGGTCAGTTTCAGACAAACCTCTGCACAATGGCTTTAATGATCAATCTACTAAATTAATCAGTGATAAGTTTGAAAGGGGTAATAGATCTTATTCTATTTTGTACTTAAATGTCTTGTTTTATTATGATTTTGGTTTTCAAACTTGATTTAATGTTTCGTTCAAGGTTTATTGAAATTTTTATGTAAAATTTGTTTCACTATTTTAGTTAAAAGAGTTATGATTTGTTATGGTTATTGTGTTCATTTTATTGTGGTTTATTTACAAATTAGTGTTTGAAAATGAATTGGTTCTAAGATGTGCTGTGAAATGTTTTGATTATGGGGTAAAACAATGTTTGTGAATTAGTACCGTTTGGGGAAGACAAGTACAAAATCAGCTTTTGTGAGGAACTATGTCATTTAATAATTGTCTTTTTGCTTCAGATTCTGTTCATCTACTTGGACACGGCCAGTGAGGACAATGCCCGTATCATGGAATTCTTTGGCCTGAAGGAAACCGAGGTGCCAGCTGTCCGCTTGATCACTCTTGCCGACGACATGACCAAATACAAGCCCACCGCCGAGGGAGTCGACTCAGCCACCATCAAGCAGTTTGCCCAGGATTTCATGGACGGAAAACTTAAGGTGAGAAGATCAAGGATTATTTGCATATGTGTAATATGATAAGTATCTTTGAGATAAAGTTATCCTAAATGAAAAAGGAATGAGACTTATTTTTTACGTTGTTGCTTGTTTAATTTAACATTGTAGTATGGCAAAAGTGATTATGATTCAAATAAAATGAAATAATAGTACCAATGCCTGTTTGACAAGTGGATAAGGCAGCATGTCACATTAAGACTCATTTTGGTTTATCCAGAGTGATGTGGTTCAAGCATCAGAGTAATAAATGAATACTTTAGCTTTGTTATTGTAACGCAATGACAATGATTCATCATGACATGGTTGCCCTCCTCCACCAGAATTCATAAGGGAATGACCTGTTACTGTTACACATTTTGACAATCTACTTCCTATGTTGTATGTTATCTCCTAACCCATGAGAAGATGTGATATTGAAATGTATATGTTGTGTCCTCCAGCCCCATTTGATGTCTGAGGATGTCGCTGAGGACTGGGATGCCAAACCCGTCAAGATTTTGGTCGGACAGAACTTTAAGGAAGTTGCCATGGACACTGAGAAGGCTGTCTTTGTCGAATTTTGTAAGTAAAACTTGTTTATTTAAAAAAAATTGTCCTCTTCCCCTCCCTCCCCCAAGAAAATTCCTTTTGTCATGGCATTGTATAAACAGGCATGCCAATGGTTTGACCAATCAAATCATAGTTCTATTCATTAAGACATGTCTGGGGATGCAGACAATAATCTCAGGATTTTAAACAGGAGGCTGTGATGATAATTTTATGTGGGTTCCTGTTGGATTGCTTTGAGAGAGAAAAAGAAGCTGTGTTTGTCTGAAATATTTGGTTTGGTAGGTGTTGTGAGGATTTCACCCTGACATTTCCCCTGTTTGATTTATTTTGTCATTGGCATCACTGGAGGGTTACCACCTTTGATATAATCGTGCAGTGTCCGAAAAAGGATGCATGATTTTCACTTGAATCTGAATGGAATATTTATTTGTCATTTTTGTCAGATGCTCCATGGTGCGGCCACTGCAAACAGCTTGCCCCCATCTGGGACCAACTGGGAGAGGCCTACGAGGACAACGATAAGATCGTGATTGCCAAGATGGACTCCACCACCAATGAAATCGAGGAGGTCAAGGTCCAGAGCTTCCCCACCATCAAATATTTCCCTGTTGGAAGCGATAAGGTAGGCATACATTTTGGCAATTGAGTTGTTTGCTCAAACGAGTGACAGTTTAACTTTTCTTGTCTTCTACTTGATAAACAGCACCCTCAATAGAATGGTATATGCCACATATTATGAATTACTTGAAATAACACAGCTTTGAACTTTGCTGGATTCATCCATGTCAATATCAAAATAACAATGATGTTCTACGCGTTATTAAAACTTTTTTTTTATGTCTTGATTTCAGGGCGTTGATTACAATGGACCCAGGACTTTGGAAGGATTTAAGAAGTTCTTGGACAGTGATGGCAAAGAAGGTGCTGGTGAACCTGAGGTAAGTGTTGTTCTCAGTTAATAGTAGTTAACAGCAAACCCTCAAACCCTGACTCCTCTTCTGAAGGATCCAAAAGTACATAGTGATGAAGCACTAACTGCAAGGGTGTACAAAATAAATAAATTGGAGTTGGATCTGATGTAAGCCGGAAATAAGTAAGAAAATGATGCACTGCACTCTCTAACCATCATTCTACACAGTGATGTCTATACAACCATGCTTGGCTGCGATTACCATTACCATACAAAGCTAACTTGAGTAAATGGTCAGCTGACATGTTTGATAGCTCTGTGGGTAACATACTTTTCTGGTGATACTGTGGCTTTTGGGCTCACCCTGTCTGTTCTGAAAGTTGATTTTGTTTTGATTTGAAAAGTATATAGATATCATTGCTATGCATCATTAACAATATGCAATTATGATTTAATAATTTTATTTCCATGTTGAATCCAAAGTTGTTGGATTTGTAGTGAGCTAGATGTTTGGTTGAATGCAAATAAACTTTGGAGATAGATCAAAATGGTCGTTTTCAGTTGAAACTGCCTTGCTATTAATGCTGCAACTCGGATTTGCAAAAAAAAAAAAAAGAACTTTGGGTATTGGCGATTTCACTTCTGTAAATGTATGTTAAAAGGTTTTAATATGGACATATAATCATGTGTCACTTTATGTACAGCAGCATTTAAAACAATGTTTATTTATATTTTTCAGGCACCAGAAGAGGAAGAGGAGGAGGAAGATGAGGAGGAGGAAGAAGAAGGCGCAGAACAACCAAGAGATGAATTATAAAAAATGTATTAGAACTAGACCAAGAGTTGTTGAAATTCCAGCTGATTTGATTTGATTTAAATTGGCTTTGTTACGATTCGTGCATGCAAACTTGCCAAAATTTACTAGTCTCAGAAAGGGAAAAAGGGAATCAACCATCTTCGGTGTAATTTGATTTGGTTTTTGAAAGAGCATGCATAGTAAACATCACATAAAAAAATTGGAAAAACTTGATTTTGACCATAGTTGTTTTTGACGACAGCTTTTAAATATTGTTTTCAAATTATACCACTGTTCATGTAAAAGTGATCAACAATGCGATTGATTTCCAATACTATAATTTATGATTTTCTGTTGAGAGTTGTGTGTGGATTGATGCATGGTGCTTTTGGATTGCGAGTGACTGGATTGATAATTTGTGCACGCGTGGGATGTGGTTGAGAAATGCGTGAAAGGTGGAGAGAGAGATTGCGAATTGACAAGACTTGACCGTTGAAGCATTTACTGATGAATTGACCCTAGTAAAGAATACTATTCTAGTTACAAGACAGTTTGCTCTGTCCTATTCTAACAGGTACTGTCTTCGACTTTTACAGGGTGTACATGTGATATTTCAACAAAGTATTTTTGCATGCATGCTGTCATATAATGTTGAGACTTTGGTCGTGGTTTTTTTTTTGGTTTGTTTTTTTTTTTGAATGTCGTCTTCCTCATTGTTACACTTCATTTTGTCAACAGCATAGAATCGCCTCTGAGAGGTTTTAGAGATGAAAACATTTTTAACAATTTTTTTGATTACCTTGAAAAGAACATTGTTATTGTTGCCATGACAACAGAAATGCTGATTTACACAAGTTGAGAACATATTGTATGAAAGGTGAGATTGTGGATTGATATGGCATGTATGATAGATGTTTCCTCATCATATAAACACTCCATTTTGTCAATTTGTTTAAAAAGTGCATTGTGAGAATATAAGGTGTTCCAACTCATCAACTGATGCCTGTTTGTACGAGTTCCTTTTTCACCAGGTGTCACATTTTGTTGAAATCAATTTACAGATATATTATGTTGTCATCTCTGATCTTCTTTCTTTTCTAACTTGGGTGCGGGATTTTACAACCTTTAGTCTCCTTTATATTTTCTCCTTTTTGTTATCCTTTGAATGTGACTAGCAGGATGGAATATTTGATTGTAAGATGCCCAAATGGTAGACTGGTGTTGATGGATATATTATTTAAAACAAAATGAAAATAAAAAATTTAAATAATTATTCATTGGTCATATCACTCTTGTTTGTTATTGATGTTTAGAGAGGGGTTTTTGTCAAGTGTGAAATTGGCAGAAATGAGAATATGACATTTTGTACCAGTTTGATTTGAATTGGCAACAGGTCTGTGACCGTTGAAAGATTTGGTTACACGAGGGCCTTGATTCTATCATTGTCCCTACTTACTTTGTTATGCTGTTGTATTGTATGGCTTGTTTTGACGTTTATTAAGGTTCAGAAATGCGACATTCTTGAGTTTTGTCCCACCGCTAAATCGGCAAACTACTACTGATAATCCAAGACTGAAATTAGTTATAATAATAAAAATTTCTTAATTTACAATTATGTAAAATTGGTGCGTGTAGTGTGAATTTTTGATATATGTCTGTAGTTTCCTCTTTTACAAAATTCTATCCAGTTTAATCATGTGGTCTCCATATCTTCAGGATTCTTTTCCACCCCCCATCCTGACACTTTTTTTGTAGAGATTTAGTGTGAGCTTTGACTGACAACGCATCTTCCTTACCCAGGGGCCACACATCTAATCTAGCAATGAGCATTGAGGGGTGCTATGATAATATCTCGCAATATAGAAATGGCCGTTTATTAAGAAAAATTCATGGAATAATAATTTTTACAGCGTGATAAATGAAATAATTAGATTCTCTAGGATGGAATCTACATGTCATTCAAATTCAAAGTCCTCAACTCCAAGGTGAAAAGTAAAGCAGCCTATTTTAGACTTGTAAAGCTGTAGTGACAGTATCTTTTTCCGTCCAGCTGAGTTCTCATTCACACCCTACTTGGCAAGTGGGAAAAAACTGTGTCGAGTCTTTCCTGAGGACTGGCTATAGTTACACAGCAAAGATTCGAATCCGGAGTATTACGATCTCAAACTTGGCAGCGCAACTTCTTGGCCACTGCAATACTTTCCTGGCTACTGTTACTCTCGTCAACAGATGCATCAAACAAATTCCTCATTCCCAGAAAAAGTGGCGAATAGAATTGTTCTTTTTAGCCAACATTCCTTGGTTATAATAAAGTAGAATGGTTCAATTAAATTAAAAAGGCATACAAAACAAGAATAGCCAACAAATGTATTCCCAAGATTTAGTTTGTACTCGTCCCTTAAATGCCAATTCTTATAGATACTGTGCCCAGTCAGCCCATTGATCTGACCAGTATGGTCATGGCTTCTTGGATTTCACTAAATTGAGTTGCTGGACTAGAAGTCTGGTCCTGGTACATTGTGTGGGTTAGGGTGTGTTTATAGTGACACGCACGCTTTCTATGGGGTACCTATAGAAAGCGTGCGTAATCGTAAATTTCTCTTTTGCTTCACTTGCGATGCTCTGGGTGTTTATAATTCCACGGACACCTACGACTACGACTGTCGCACTCACAGACAAAAGAAGTGCGTGGGTGACACACTTCGGTCGTGTGGAAGTGACTACAAAAAGAAGTGTGTCCAGCGGTTTCTCCTATTATCTATCACTTGGTGTCCACTCCCTGTTTATATTGGCACGCGTTTTTTAGGTGTGCAGCTCAAATCAGTACCAGTACTTATTCACTGAGTGAAATAGGTTTTGCCAACATTTGACAGGCTCTTTTCAATATCTGCTGCACACAGCTCCAGTAAATGATTGAACACATCTTGTGCCATTATGAGATACTCCACAAACTTCGTATCAGTATCAGTCAATAATTGGGACATGAAATGATGAAGAAACTCTCCATAAAATTTTCATGATTTGTTAATTGGGTGTACAGAAAAGTGGCGACATCTACATTTGTTCATACCCCTTTTCTTCCACGACCACCATAAAATCAGTTTCTGTCACTTTGTAAGCGCCATATGTCACATTCAACCAATAGGTCAAGCACCTCAAATTTAAACACCCACAGAAATCGTAGGTGCAAGTGTAAACACCAATTTTACGCGCGCAAACTTAAATTTAGACACCTACAGAAAGCGTGCCTGTCACTGTCACTATAAATATAAACACAGCCTTAGTTTTCACTTTCAAACGATTCCAAGAAATATAACCCGAATGAATTCCTTGCTGACCCAGGGTGAGATGACTGATAACAGTTTTATTTATTTCAATGAATTCCAAGAAAAGTATTTACCACTAATTAGGGAATGAATTAAAATTAAAGCCATGACTTTATGCCGCCAATTTTGGGACTTCGCTTTGTCCTTGAATTTGAATGTACTAAGCGTAGGCCATGACTCATGCTTGCCTTTAGTCTTGAATAGACTACGCATGCAGTGTTTCACCAAAATTGAAATTGCATTACATTATTACTTTGAGGATTGGAAACTGATCTATGTGTGTGTCGCCTGGAGCCAGAGAACGCTGAACATATATTGCAGGGTAAGATGCAGAGTGATTTGCTGGCGTTACATTGCACCTGTCATGGTGAAACTCAACATAGCGGAGCTCAGGAAGAACAGGATTTTTGCAGATCATTTTGTATTTGTAGACACCATTGATTAAATTCGTGGTTGCCTTCCCACTGCAAATGTAAAGCGATTGCATGATGATATAACATTCAGCATCATTATTGCCATGCTAGTCTGGGAAGAAAATCGGCTGAATTGAGACTTAGGGGCGTCTCCATTTCACACTTGTTGAGACAGCATTACAGTACAAATGAAATTGTGAGGGCTATGTCAACAAAACATTTTAAAATTAAATTTGATCCACAGCCAGTCTAGATTTTGAAACAATTCAATTTAATTTAACAATGACTGGACAAACAAAATCATAAAGAGCTTAGAGATTCTCTCTTTGCATTTATTGAATTTGTAATTTGGGACAAGCAAAGGTTTACACTTTCTTAAAATGCATAACATCAGGGATTTAATTGTAATATTATGTGTCTATGGATATAGACAAGCCAAAATAGAAATAAATAATGCCTAATCAATGCTATGACATAAGGAACTAAAATATATTTATATTTATATAATAATATTGGCGACTGAAAAACAAAGACATAACGGCATGATAACAGCAACAGATACCGGCAGCCATCTTTTGTTGTCACTATACACACAGTCAACTGATCAAAATGCTGGTTCAAGTTCCCAAGTACAAGATTACAAAAAAGTACAAGATATAAACTTGTATTTTCTTTTTCTTCTTTCTTGAGAATGCTCTCACTATTGTTGACACTGCAGGGCCCTTACGAAGGACCAAAATACATTTTGGATTATCCCCTCTAATAAATGGAAAATGACACGACAGCTGCTACTACTAGTACTACTACAATCCATTCTGCGTTCAATTCAATGGAAGCCATGCTTTTCTACTACTAGTACTACTACAATCCATTCTGCGTTCAATTCAATGGAAGCCATGCTTTTCTACTACTATTATATCAAGTGATTGTGTTCTTACTCAAATACGTAATCAAAACTGATAAGATTTCCAGAAAGCAGTCAGAGGATTACAACAGTAGGATTACAACAGTAGGTAGGGTAGGCCTACAGCTTTTATCAGACTTGCTGAGCTCCTTGATTAGTGAAATAAATTAAAGTTAAAGCCATCCCATTTTTAAGTCCATCCGCAGAATTTTCTTTGTTCCTTGACTAACTTTCACTGACCCCAGCGTAATACTCTGCGTTCTCACATAGATATTTGGTTGACAGATGCCCTAGAATGCAATTCCACAACAATAACATCATCGTCTGAAACGACTCCTTGGTAGATCGTGAAGATAAATAAAACCCCCAACTTATGATGTGCACTCGTGAGAAAGATTTAAATATAATGGATAATGGTGATATAGTGATGTAACGAGAGACAGAGAGAGAGAGAGAGAGAGTCACACTGAGACAAAAACAAATAATTCTACTGATGCCTCTTCTTGTCAAGGCTGGGCATGGAAAAGACACCTTAACTTTCTCTAGAGATCTTTTTAGAAATGCTCTCAAAGCTATTTATTTATGGTATTCATTTTCGAGCCATTCATTTTAATTACGTTCCCATTATGAACCCACAAAATAGTTACTGTCCTGTCGCATTGACTGTTAACAAGAAAAGTTCTAAATGAAAGTAGCCCATAATATATTATCCGTAAAGACGTATGTATACGTAGACCTCAAGTGAGAGGTTCCACCGATGTGATTTAACAAACATACGAGTATAATAGGCCTACTATTCAGACACCATTATTACAACAATATAACAAAAGACAATTTAAAAAAAGAAAAAATACAAAGATTGCTGACATTGAACCCTGACCCTCCCCATTTCTTGTCAAAATCATAATAATATGCTGCCTACATAAAACATTTATCTAATTTGATAATAATAATAATAATAAAAAGTAAAACAAAAATAATAATTTAAAAATAATCAGCTTGGTTTAAATTTTAAAAAAATTAAATACATAACAAAACTTAGAACAACTAATGACTAATAAATAATAATAATAATAATAATAATAATAATTTCGAAATACATCACACAGTATCATCAAATAGCATAAAAAATGTGATGAGAAAGATAAATGTATAGAATGTATAATAATAATAATAATAATGATAATAAAAATAATAATAATAATAATAATTGTTGATGATGATAATAATAATATAAGTATAAGAATGGGGACAGCAGCGTACAGTGTTAAAGCAGGCACAGGATGCATGATGACTTGACTTTCAATTTCAACCGGGTTTAGTTTGATTCACAGGGTAAGAGTATGTATAGGAGATCTAACATTTAGTAGTAGTAATAACAATACCAAGTACGTACGTATGTAATCAATCGTATAAATTCATAAGACAAAAACTGCGTAAAAAACATTTCCCACTCCCAACGCAATAATAATGAAAAATACAGAGCAACCCAATGACTTTGTTACAGTTTTAGTTTACGACATGCAGGCTGGGGACTAGGGACACGACTATCAGCATAATAATAATAATAATAGTAATAATAATAGTAATAATGTTAATGATAATAATAATAATAATCATAATAATAATAACAATCCCCCCCCCCGCCCCCTCTTTCAATGGTAAATTCAGATCTTAGGAAAATAAAGCAAAATAACAAAGTAAGCCTTGTGTTATATAGGACTGACACGGACATTCGACATTTAATAGAAATTATGAGATAAAATCTTACCAAATTATCCTCCTATCGTTTTTTCGGCACACGGTTTTCCTTATATTTTTCTTCTAATTATGCTATCATTGTGTTTTTGTTTTTTTGCATACCTTCATTCAACCTAAAGAATTTTCTTTAAAATTATTCATTTTTCTTTCTAAAGCATATCAACAAACTTACTCTCCTACAGATAGATCATAGGTAAACAAAAGACATTCTATAAAACAAAAAGCTATATGAGCAGGTATGTAAATAGATAATTCAACCTTATATATTCGAAGTGTTTATAACTGACTTGGACGTGTAGAAGAAGTAAGAAAGAACGAAACATTAAAGAGATTGTCTTCAGGTCTAAATATGAAACCTAACCGTGAATATCGAATACAGAAATGTATCCTAAAATAGATTTGGACTTGAAAGCTCACTTGCATTCGCAAACAGGAACAAATAAGGACATTTACTAGGAAATTTCTGTCTATTTTGATAGAGAGTGGGAGATAAGGGACGGAAGGAGAGGGGGAAGGTTCTATAAACAAGTAAATATATCTTAAAAGAACAACAAAAGAACTAAAACAAACTCCACTCAGCGAGAAGTGATGCAGACAGATAAAGCAAGGCTAATAAGAATGAACTACTAAAAACTAGCTTGTTCAACAACTCGTGAAGAGAAAGCAAAAAAATAACCAAACTAGAGTTATCCGACGTTTCCAGCCTATACTAATGAATCCACACGTACATAATTAGCAGTATCCAACCACAGGTTTCTAAAACACTTCTAACAAAATGTCGACACGGAAAAGTAAAATCCAATACAGACAATGTCAATATGATTTAATGGGTACAATAATGTTTGCAATTTGTGAGGCCTTTAGACAGTCTGACAGTACAAAATGTCATCATACGAGTAAAATATTTCTACGACATAATACGTACAATATTTCTATCCGCTTTCGACGGAAGATACAATAACATATTAAAATTGAAGCCAATCAATGTAAATGCATCCAAGGCGTTTCACCGGTTAGGATGTACAAAAACAAGTCACTGTTTACAATTTAAAAAAAACATGATAAAAACATTTAATATTAATTTTCACCGGGCAAAGCCAAAAACAAAACAAACAAAAATTTAACCCCCTCTAAAAAAAACCAAACAAACCAAAACAAATCCAACATGGATGATGGAAAAAGTTTAAAAATACAAACATTTTTTCTCTCTCCCTTTCACCGAGGAAACATTATTATTTACATCGAAACATGTTTCAAAATATATATTTTTATGTACGTATATCGTATAACATTATGTACATTACTGATACTCAGTGCATTAATTTCAAGGTCAAATTACAAGTATATACATTTAAGGACATCATGAACCAAAAGATGACGGATAAGCGATCTCTGCGAGGAGGACACGCTTTCCAAGCATGACTGCATGTTTATTTTCCTTTCACGGGGAAATATCATCATCTTTCCTTTTAGAGAAGAAGAAGACGGAAAAAAAAAAAATCAACAAAAAAATCTGCAAAATTAAGAGGGCTAGCTAAAAAAAAGCAGTTTTTTTTCCTCCTTGAATAAATAAATACAGAGTAAGTAAACGAAGCATCAATAATTTTAAATACAAAAAAAAAAGATTTTCTTCACTTTTTAAAGAGTGGCACTTCAATTACTTACAAATCATCGTCATTTCCCTAATTCTTATATGATCGGAATAATAATTCTTTGACAGAATGAGTCTGCACGGTATTGGTATACAGTATTTACAGTTTGAAACTTGTCAAAGTCTTGAGGAATTTAATGACGTTACAATTTATGATGAGAGTTGAATCATAGTCGGGATGAATGAACTACTAGTCTAAAGGCAACATAACATACGTGACGCCAATTTTAAAAACAATGGGCTTAACCGGT
>JARFNW010165857.1:0-17691 GCA_031763155.1 Dirona albolineata
CCTTAAAAATCTTGATCCATAGTTTTTCCAGCTCTGTATCAGGCCATGTGTACTAGTGGGGCACAGACGTGCACTTAGCCTGGATACCTTTTACCTGGGTCTGCGCATCGATGCCTTCTGCCTTGTACACTGTCCTCGTTCAGACACAGAGCTGATCCCTACACTGTGTAATTACGGTACTTATAGGGAAAGATAACAAACAAACAAGACATTCGATATTATATACAGGGCAGTCTAGAACAGGTCAACTTGCTTGAAGTAAACTTTCCCTTGACGTCAACTTCTGTCAGAGGTCCTATTTTGAAATTGTTGAAACGTATGCAAGTAGCCTCTTTTTTTTAAATCATAAAAATAAACTCTTTATGATATATCCAATTTGAAACCAACACACGTAAAGTTCATTTATGTGTTAGGAACTTTAACCCTAACCGTACGTCGGGACGGATAGGGCAGGAATTATTTTTTTCTCTTTATGAGACAGGGGGTACTTTTCACCCCCGACGTACGAATGTGTTGTAAAAACACGACATACGGTTAGGGTTAAACGGAATGGGATTATCTTCCATAGTTCAAAAGTTATAGGTGGTTTTTTTTAAGAGGCTAAAATCATGCGTATTCTATGAGTTAAAGTTAAAAGTTAGTCAACAAATTATTATCTTTATATAATATATAATAATAATATTTATATTTATATGGTTCTCAGCCAGGTGTTGACTTTGACCAGACTGCATAGCATAAACATATTAATTATCAAATGCATGCAATCAATTTTTTTTAAAGGTTTGTTATGACATATACCCCTTGAAGTATGATGAGTACAGTATAAGCATAAGTATAGTGTGGTGGGGGTGGTGATATTGGATAGCAATACGACGATGACGACAGGAGTCAGGAGGAATGGAACTGTTGTACTGTTGGTTGATAATGATGATTGATGACTGCCCTATTTTCTTTAGAATATCTAGACGGGAATTTAATCAACACCTATCTAGTAGTAATCAACTTATGGGAATTTCGAAACAATGTTTTGGGCACTATTGATAACCTTTTTGTGAATTTGATTGCTCAATAGCAATATCCCAGAGGGATTTTTCCATGGTGAGTTCTTGGAGTTATGTCGTTGATAATGTAAATAAAATTTCCGGAAGAGTTTGATATCTGGATCGCACCGAAAGTTTAAAGGAATCTGATTTGTGAAAATAGTTTCATTAACCTAGAAATTTACTTAAATTACTTTAATTCATAGAATGTAAGTCTTTTATTGAATTATACATGACAATAGAGTAACTTAATTATTTCTATGTTGAAGAACGAGTCATAAAATTATAAGTCTCTTCTCTGCTGTATTAGAATTGTCTGGACTAAACAAGCAACATGGCTGCCATAGAAAAGTATCTTGGTTGCGAGGGAGTTAAATTGCTCAAAGATGCTACTGTATTGTCGGATGTAGAATCTAAAAACGATCCAGAGGAGACACCTTTTAAATCAAAGTATGAGGCCAGAGAACTTTACAAACAAATTAGCGGCAAAGTGAAAGATAAACAAGATGATATCGGAGAAGTTGACCAGTGCCTGAGTCTTTTGCGTCTGTGCATTGATCTTCTTATTGGTCAAAATTATGTGGATACAGAAGAAACGGCTGAGGGAGAAGATTACTTTTTATCAATTTTGAAGAAACTTAGTGAAGAGACCTTTGAGGATTCAATTAGTTTGAATATTCATGTTCTCAACAGCCTTGGTATTGTGTCGAGTGTGAGAGGTGACTTGGAAAGATGCATGAAATATTTTACTGAGGCAGAGAAACTTTATCATGATTATAAAAGTTCAGGAAAAGGTGCTCCATTCAGTTATCAAGAATTACTAGAAAATTTTGAAGGGACTGAGGATTCAAAAGCGCACAAACGCAGTCTTGCGTTTGAAAGTCTTCATACGCACACATTATATTACCTTGCACAAGGGTATGCGAAAAAGGAAAAAAACGGTCTTTCAGCACATTATTGCCACATCACTCTACACAGACAATTAAATGCGGGAGACTACAATCCCATAGACTGGGGACTCAATGCTGTGACATTATCTCAGTATTATATCACTGTTGAGAAATACAATGAAGCGAGGCATTGTCTAAGCAGTGGGTCTTATATTTTCGATTCTTCAAAGAAAGATAAAGCTGAACTTACCGAAGAGGAAATGGAAATCCAAGAGCAAAGGGAAGCTGATATTAGGAGATGCTGGATAAAATATGGCCTTGCACTCCTGGAAAGTTCAAGAGATAAAATGTTGAGTGAAGTTGAAGAAAGCAATGAAGAGGAGGAAATGTCTGAAAACCAGGTCACAGCGGCCACTGATCATAATTCAGATTTGAAAACTCAAGAACCAGGATCTGATTTGATGTCCGATGCAGACAAAGAATGCAGTTCACAAAAAGACTATGAAGAATTTAAATTAGAACTAACATCATATGAAGAGAGTGTTTCAGATAAGCTTGTTAGAATCTTTGATGAAGCAAGAAAATGTTTTTTGTTTGTTATTGACAAGATATCAAAAGCAAAACAGTTTTACTCACTTGACGGTCATTGCTGTGACTGGGTTGAACTCACTCAAGATAATAGCAAAGCTTATAAATTATTGGCATTTTTCGAGTTAGATATGGACCGGCAGTGTAAAATGCATAAGAGACGTATAGATATGCTATATGATACTCTAAAGGAATTAAACCCCAAATACTATCTTCTTGTGTGCCGGCAATTGATGTTTGAATTAGCTGAGACATATAGTTCGATGGTTGATCTGAAAGCAACCCTTATGGAAACTAATCAGACTCGTCTTTCTCAACAATCAGTCTCTAAATTCAACAAACTTGTGGAACAGAGTATTCATTATTATCAGATGTATATTGATTCTTTAAGGGACAGTAACTCCAAACTTCCTGATCAATTTCCTGAAGGAGATGTGCGTCCAGCTCTTGTAGCATATTTCTGTATTGGAAGGCTTTACTCCAAACTATTAGAACCAAACCTCGCTGGAAGGATTGCCTTGATGACTAAAAGTATTGACAACTACAAATCTGTTGTAGACTATTGCACAGTGAATCCTCAAGCATTAGAACTTGTTTCCAGTGAATTTAACATCTGTAAAGAAATGGTTACTTTGTTGCCTCTCAAAATAGAGCGACTTAAGCAACATGGAGTTGCCTGAATAGATGGACATATATTTCAAACGGAATAAGTTCATGCAAGTCGAGATCAGCTCACATCAGTCAAAATGTGCTTTGATATATTATATTAGGCCTAATGTGATATTTTATTAACTCACTTCAAGAGATGAACTGCCAAAAGTTAGAAGATGACGGTTTTCCTCACATCTGCGACATTATGATTCATGCAATTAATGATGCAGGATTTGTCTCTAATGGGTAGTTTGAACCTTTCCTAATTAGTATTTTTGGAATCCATGTTTTCAATAAAAATGCAAAAAATTTAATTTGCAAATTTTTTACCATACTGGTGAACTGTTATAGAAAGCTTTATTTGCTTAAAATAAGTGCGCATGGGGTAACATTAAGCAAAAAACAAATTTTCATAAAAGAGTAATTTTATTCTGTGTTAAAAAATTCACAAGAAAAAAGGTTATTCCTTTGAAGTCTTACTTTATAAAACAAAAGAATGTTTCATTTCATGTATCAACTTTCAAGATTCATGAAGATCACAGAACAATTTTTTTTGTTATGAATTTTTTTTAAATTTCCAACATTGTCAGTCTTGTGTGATTGTGAAACTAAAAATAGCTCAGTAGTTGCAAGTGAGTTAACCCGTGAAATGTCGATGGCCGATTTTATCGTCTGGTGAGGTCAATCTGTGCTGCCATAATCAATTTGAATCTCTATTGTGCTGTGTCTATTTTTTTAATAGAAGAGTTGTGCGCTTGATGACACCTTACAGACAGTCAAGTGTCATTTCAGCAATTATATTTTATAAATACGCTGCTTTCACTTTCAATTTTCAAACCAGAGAGCAAAGATTACATCATACTATATTGCTTTTGACTACCACTTTTGATTGTCTTAATAGCATTGTCATTTTCTCAATCCTTCTACTTCAATAAAAGACAAGCTTTGTGAGTGTGAGTGTTAAAATGCACTTTTGTTCTAGACAAAAAATATTTTTCATCTTTTTGAAGGAGATATATTAATTACGATTTGTCTTTGAAGGTGAAGGTCAACAACTGATCGCCACAGTTTGTTTTGTTTTTATGCTATGTCCAGTCATATTGACAATTTAACAACCATTGAGGAAAATGTAACAAATGAACTTCAATTGATGATTGATTCTTCTCTCTCTCTCTCTCTCTCTCTCTCTCTCTCTCTGTCTCTCTCTCTCTCTCTCTCGATCTCTATCACTCTCTCCCCCCCCCCCCCACCCCCCCTTTCCTTTTATTCACGTAGGGGGATATTGGTCTTTAGGATATAATCAGAGGGTAGTCTGGAATAACCCAGGCGTCAGCCGCAGTGCAGCGCCGCAAAGTGGGATCAAGGTCTTGAGAAAAAGCCCAGTGCATCCACTGGGATTTGAACCCGCGACCTCTCGAACCAAAGCCGAGTGACACCAGCTCCCCGGTTTTTATGGGTGTTGTAGTGAATTGTTATCAAATATCACACAAAGGTTTCTAATCTCAAGACTTAGCATAATGAATCATTTGACCAGTTAGGAAATCTCTACAAGAACTGGTTTCACATTTTCTATATTTGTATATATTTACCACCATCCCAAAATGTGTACCTCTACATAAAATGCGTTCTTGTTGCATTTATTTTAGTTGTTAATAGTACAGCCTTGTTGTATTGAAAATGTGATTTCTATAATTGAGTGTGTGTGGGTGTTTGTGCATGCATGTGATTGTGTGCGTCTGTGTTTTATTCCGCTGCTGGTTGTATTCTAAGTAGGCTAGTCTTCCTATTTTGAATTTTCAATTAAAAAACAAAAAAACATTTTTGATTCTTTGAAATTTTGATAAATTAAAGCCAATTTGCTTATATGAATGTCTTACAATCCATAATTTCTTATCCCATTTTATTTCTAAGGTACAGGGTGTTTCGATACCTTAGACTTCTTTGCTTGACCAGTGAACATTTAGGTTCTGTCGTGAAAGACAGTCAAAAAAAGCCTCGTGAATTTCTAAGATCATCTGTATCAATGATACCGCTCTACAAAGAATTTTAGGTGACTTGGAATTTAAAACTGAATTGTTCAATTTGTTGTTACGGTATCGAAACACCCTGTACATTCCACACTCATGACGAAATGCAATTAGTTCAGATTGTCCTATCTGGGGCCGATGTGCTGTATTCTTGTACGTTCATAGAACGTTGGAGTTTCCATTTTGGTACCAACACATCAACAAAAAATGCAACAAAACTCTATGAATATGAACCACCGTTTTTCTTTTCATGAAACAATGATGGACTACTGATACTGATACACAGAATTTTGTTGTTTACATCGTTTTCTTTCTATTTCCATGAAAAGAAGCTGGTGGTCCCTTGAGTTTTTATGCATGCATGTTTATATGATGGTGGTAAATATTGGGGGTAGAGTATCCTGTTAGACGTATCACACTGGCATCTGTCTCTGCTTGTAGCTGGGTACTTAGTCACGTCTGAGTCAAGTGACAAAAAAAAAGTGTAAAGCGTCTTTCCCAAGGACTCAACATTGGTAACGCTCCAAGTCCAAGGCTTCTTGACTGGGATATCCCAATCTTGAACCCAGCAGCCTGACCATTGAGCCACTGACATCACACCCGGCAATAACATTATCATAACAAAAATCTAATTCATGGTCACACAAACAAGTAGGCAAAGCAAAATTGTGAATTGTTTAAGATATTTATTTAGATGATTTACAGCAGTTATCATGTATTTAATATATATCTCAATAATGTGGTTCATAATAAGGGAAAGTATTGATTTGTACAGATCTCTTCTAAATTCCAACTTCTTTTCAAAGAGAGAAAGAGATGATACTATACAGAGTGTCTGAAAATTATCTTCACAACTTCAAATAGTACTTGTACTAGAATGAAAACTAACAACACACACAGAATGACGAAACATGGTTGATTAGATAACAAACACCATGACGTAAACTCTTTAAGATGAGCAGAGCATGATGTTATATATCAAGATTTGATTTGAGTTTGAGCACCACAGTGATTTGGAAAGCATCTAATCGATAACCCGAATTGCAACCATCTGCGCTGTACTGTAACTGTAACAGTCAAGTTCAATAACAGCTTAGATTTTTGTCTTCAAATCATTAATGTTTATCACTTTGGTGTTTTATGCAAGACATATTGTACTGTCACAGAGGGTAATTGTTATAATTGATGCAATTTTTATTGGCTTGACTACACTGTGAGTCAGGACGGGCCCAACACTCGTGGTCTCCTTGCTCATCTTTTCTACTATAATATATATAATACTTAATAATTTTCGTAACCATTTCACACCAAACTCAAATGTCTTCATGAAGGTAATCTATGGTGAGATAGGTTTTTATCTTTATTAAACCTTAAATTACCCAATTTGGTTTAAACAAACCATTTCACACACATTGTGAGGCGAGTCAATTTTGAATCAAGGGTGGTTAAACATAAAAATTGTATCATTAATAACACTTTTTAAAAATCTACAAATTGTTCTTTCTATTTCTAAACAATATTATTTCATTATTCTATGTGTGAAAGACATTTTTATTGACTTTATCAATTAGGTTATGAACAAAATGTTCGGACACTCTGTATATATTATATATGCAATAATGAGTCAAAGCATAATTACACAAAATCTTTTCAACTTGAAATGAAAAGCAAGTTTTCCAAGTGGTATGCATGATGATTATTTCAAAATTGCACCCGTTTCTTCAGTCGTGATGAATGAAAGTGGAAAAGTCAAGTAAATAATTTTAGAATACTTTTAACCACCTCAAATATATTGAATGGAATCAACGATTAATAATCACATTATTTCCATTTTCCAATTTGAATAGTAACAGTAACAACAGGTACCCGTTATCCACATGGGTCGAACGAATGGTGTAAGACTGAACTGAATCAGTTGTATTATTTTCCCCAAACTTTCTTTATCAAAAAATCCAATGGGGTACCTTTATGTGTCAGTCAGGTCATTTCCAAATGTGTGCGGTACCTAAATAAATAAATTCATACAATTTTACTCAGGTGACTTTTTTCAATAAAGGAATTGATCATTGATAGTATTAGTATTCAATGGATAATCTTTTTTAAAAATTCACAATGGAGTCATCTGCCATTTGGTTTACAAGTTATTCAAAATATTTATATATATATATATGTATTGAGAGTTGAAATTTCAGTGAAAAATATGATGCTCACATTTGCAACTCACTATCAGTGCTATATTATATTGTCAGTACAAGGCACACCATGCTGATGGGGGCAATTATCACTGAACAGAGAAACAAGAACAAGGACACTGGAAAAAGCATTTGATTGCACAGGTAGATATTTCATATTGTACATTATAATTATACAAAACAAAAAAAAATATAAAAAACCCACTGAAACTGAAACATACTACCTACTCAAAAAAAATAAAAAAAATAACAGAGGTCAAAACAATGCTTTAGTTAGTAGTGTTTCGTTTCGACTCAAAATATACATTATCTTCAACCATGATGATAAAATATGCCTTCTAACTCACATCCTCTTTCAAACAACGATATGGTATGTACACTTGTTATTCTAAAACTCTATTTGGGTGATCTGATTGCTTTGACTATGTCTGGTTCATGAGTCACAGAGACCTAATAGAGCATATTGCATTTCACGTCACTTGAGTTAAATTATTGCCAACTTTTTTTAAGAACCTGAAAGAACACATTATTTTTTCATCCTTGCTGTACGGTATATAATGATTTGAGCAGAAAATATTAAAACGTTTTGTTTTCATGAGTCTGTTGATTTCAAAGTTAAGTTTAAGTTTGAGACATTTCACAACAACTTTCTTTCAATCTTCAGTGTCTTAATCATGAAATTAATCAAACAAGCCAACATCAATTGTGATCTGGGAACAACGCCAGTTGTAAAATAGGCTTTGCATTTAACACTTGTTTTCCAAAAAATTCAGTTGGATTTTGACATTTTGAAGTATGCAATATTTTTATGAAAATGAAATGTGTGATTGATATTGATATATGGGTAAATGAAATGTGATTTAATTGGGGATGTTATAAAAGAATATCAGCTCTTACAATTACAAATTCATGTCTCTAAGTCTAAGACTCTAAGTTAAGAAATTGTTACCGGTCAACACTAACGAAATCTTGAAATTGATTCAATAAATTCTTTTACTTTCAAGGGTGATGCAACGGTTAAATGAATAAATCTTACGCTCCTTGCATGAAAGCAAAAGGTAACAGGTTCGAATCCTGCAATGAAAGGGCATCCTTGTGACAAAATAAGTTGCTTTGCTCTTTAGGTAGTTAGAGCTGGAACATTACACGAGCCTTCTTGGGCGTGACGAAAACAAGGTGGCCCCTACCTAAAAAACCCATGAAAACAGTTGCAAAAAATCGAAATTACTAGACAAGGCCCCTTTTGGTTGCATTCCTAGCAAATCCAATCAAGACAGTAGTGTAGGTTGATCACCAACTGTCTTAAATTCTTGATCCAAACCCTACAATGGCTCTAACTCTAAAGATGAATGGATAAGAAGGAAGTGCAAGACTTATTTCAGCTTTTAGATAAGCTATGCCAAATTCAAATATTTCAACATTCCACGAAAATTTTTCAAAAACAGATTATGCCGAAAACTATAATTTATGTTCAATGACAAAAATGTATATTTTGAGAATAGACGCAATTGAAATAAAGACCAAAAAAGTACAGTTTGCTCTACAGCTTATATACCGGAATGGGAAAACTGAGTCAAATATAAGATGATGCAAATTGTGACTAATGAGAAATCAGACCTTTTTACATGATACACAAAGACGAGCATGCTATCTATATAGCATTAAAAACTCAAACCACACATAAATGCAAGTGACTAGATTTTTCAGGGAGTGATTTTTGTGAATAATGGTGCTCATATAAAATTATGATAGTTAGCTAGATGCTAATTCAACACTACACTACAAGTGAGTATGCATATCAACTAAAGCAAAAATAAGGCTTGAGTAAGTCACAAATCATCTTATGATTGTTCAAAACAGTTATTTCAATATCGATACCAGGATAAAATTTAAATAAAAACAAAAAAAACTGGAGTAAAACCTAATAATAACAAAA
Organism: Dirona albolineata; assembly: GCA_031763155.1. Classification (NCBI taxonomy): domain Eukaryota; kingdom Metazoa; phylum Mollusca; class Gastropoda; order Nudibranchia; family Dironidae; genus Dirona; species Dirona albolineata. Next base: position 9,325 of record JARFNW010165857.1, read on the forward strand.
GTTAACCAAATAAGAGAATTTGATGTTTCAATTTTGAAAATTTCACATTTAAAAAAATTAAAAACTGGGATTTTGCTTTTTGAAAAATTCAGGGGGGCAGACTTTTGGAACATCTTTAGGTAGGAACCCACTAACAGTAATAGTCCAGAAATGTTTAGAATTAGAATTTAAAAATCCAGAAAATGTAAGTAAGTTTAAAGGAATATTATTGCTCTTTCAATGCAGAGAATGGATGGATGTTTTTCAACATATAATATATATATATATTTTTCAACATTGTAGTAACAGCCAAAGAAGACTTTCCATGATGTGTGCTTTGTCTGTCTGCACAAGTTTTTACTCCACAGCATTATTGCCATAACCGTAACCCACACAGTCCTGTCCCTTCCATCACATGCCATTTTAGACACGACTGCAGTCTATTTGAATCCATTTTCCTTACTTATATAGCCTCATGGCCCACAGATAGAGCCGACGAAGGTCCATTTCCGTAGTGTGAATATGGATGAAGTGCACAAAGTGATGATTTGTCATCCTCTAGATAGGACACTGGTCTATCTGGGATTACCTAATTCAAAAACTTTGAGCTGGTACATATGTCTACACTTGGATTGAGTGAGGCAGTCGAAGTAAAGCATCTTAACCAAGGACACCAACTTAGCGCTGAAAACCAGAATCGTACCAGTGCTTCTATTTGTGTGGATTGAGATCGATGTATGAACCTCTCAATCCCAACACTGCACCTCCTGTATTGATCTAAGATTGTAAATTCCTTTTGTGTGACAAGTCACTACTGAAAGCAAAGTATAGCTTTTTAGGTTAATAATGATATCCTTAACAGATTGAAAGTAAAACGTGATATGATTATGTTATAGGGCTCTACACAATGTTTCACCATTCAAAAATATGAAGGTTGTCCAAAGTTATTTACGACTAACTTTTTCCAATTTTGATCTTGATCGGGTTTGCAGTCAAATCCTTCATATATTGCCACTGGATCTTAAAAGGAGAATTATCGGGTCTCAGGTCTCTCTATGATTCAACCTGTCTCTCGACCAAATGAGTCGCATGTCAGGATTTTTAGATTAAAGAAACGGCCAGACAAATGGTTTTTTTTCCCAAGTGTAATATAACTAATGTCTTACTTGGTGTTTTAAAATGTCAATATGTATTCAGTGGTTCTATAAAATTTGTGCGTGATGATCCCTGCTGAGAAAAACAGGACGGAAACTGCGTGTAAAATATGCATCATGGAAAGTCTTCTTCATTTTATCCTAAGCAGCCTCAGAAACAAACCATATAGGAATTTGCTTTATTTATAAACAAGATCATCTCTATTTACAGAGCAGGGTACAAGCATTTACACATTGCTTTTCTAATTAACAACTTTACAGGAAATGAGCAGAGTATGGTTTCAATACAAGAGCTACATGCATCAGGTAGTGGCATAATGGTAATAATAGTAACAGTGGCGTCATCTATGATGATGATGATATATTACACAGGAACGTTGTCAATCTTTATCATATCTATTTATATAATGTTTACAAGGATGAGCTTAGATTAGATAAATAATATTCACATTGGCAGTTGGTTAGAGATTTATGTGTGTCAATAAGAATAATAAAAATAAATATGTTAATTTTGTTGTCCCAATCAATCGTATCAAAAGAAGGAGGACAAGTGATAATTACTTTTGAGTGACAACCTTAGAAACAAAATTCCGTTTTCAAATGTATCATAATTAAATGACATCTCTTACAAAATGATATAATAATTTTGTTCATATGCTATTATATAGTTCAATCATAAATTCTTTTTACTTTCAAAAACCTTTACGACATGGCCGTGTGGAAAATTGCATTTTGATATATATCTTTTTTAAAAGTTATCAAAGTCTCACAAGTTGCCAGCAGAAACCACAAACACAAAAAACAAAAATGCAGGTAAAATTGCACTCATAAACCTTTAAAAGAAAAAAAAGAAAGAAAAAAGTTCTCAAACAAGAATTCAGCAAAACGATAAAACAAACTTGCTACCGTAATTGGAAATAATTTTTGTGGGATATTGTTTGTCACATAGATTACACATGTTGTAATAATAGACAACTTTGTAACAGCAAAAGTGTACACATTGTTGTAATGTCAACAACCTTTATGATAATACCATCACAACTCACACCCCTATTAGAAATTGATATCTTTAACTTTTAGTGGCATATATACACGTACTTACAGAATTTAAAATACAGAAAAATGGTTGTTACCTATACAATGCACTGGCAAATTGCTTCTTAATGCTACCCTACTGCTGCCTTTCATATCTAGTATGAATTATCAAAATGCAAGATTGTCAATTAATATCTTACACAATAACAATCAAAATGGTTGATGTGTGTCCGTTAATCGTATTCAACAAAAAGCAGGCAATAGGCAAAATTAATTCACTTTTGAAGAGTTAAGTTTTATAATACTGTAAATGTTCTGCCTCTTTTATTTAAGACCCTGCCAAGCCCAACAGACACAACAGAGACAATTCTATATCATTTTAATACATGTCCTCATTCATGTCCCCCCGGAGGCAAGCACAACTTCACTTGAAATTATTTGAGAAATTCAACCATTAAATCAAAGTATACCTTTGATAATCACATCCGTAGCAGGTCAATTGGAAAGATTGGGGTCATGCGGCCATTGGTAGCTTCCTTCAATAACATAACGCGTCAACAGGCGTGGACAGGCAGTTACTAGTTAGGGCTTTCTTCTATTCGTTTCAATTTAGGATCACTGAAACTTTTACTACAGTCACAGCCATAGAAACATGCCTAATTAAAAATGATCAACCTATTTTTTGTGATTTTGAGTACAAATTACTCACAAATCCAAGAAGGAGAGTCTAAAATAGACATTCATGAATGTTCCACATCGGATGAAGTAAACTGTTCAAATTTATACTCATCAATTTTAAGCTTAACGTTTTGAAGAATTATATTTTTGACCAAATCAAATTTAAATTTTAATAAAAATGGCTTTTAAAATTTACCTCCTTTAATTAAGAAAAGAATCAAAAGACAAATTTCCAACTTCCTTGGCCACCCTGGCAATATCACATCTATATTTGCATTTTCAAGAGAAGAATATCATTTTGTTTTCGTATGAGTATTTATACAAAGGTAATAGGTAATTAAAACTCTGTTCATCAATCACAAAGAAATAATTGGTACATTTTGGGCTGAACGTTCATCAACCACATTTTTACAGACCCACATCAGCAGTGAAAAATAATAAAAGCAGTTATGAAATTTATTTCAACAGCGAAAATAAAGAAAAACAATTTTAACCACAATAGCAACAAAGTTTCCTAACATTAATAATGCTTGCCATTCATTGTGCAACTTGCGCAGTACTCGTCAACAAGATAGTCTATTCAACAGCAAACATGTTTTGCCTATATACGTGTCCTTTTCTGGAAAGCTTTTCAACAAGGGTTAACATAACAAAGGTTATTTAGATTCCTTGTGCTAGAAGTCTCATTCACCATTTCTATCATTCTTATAACCTCCTTTAAATCTTCATTGAAACATTATGTTCACTGATGAAAAGGAACATTTTTTCTTTACACCATCAATTGTAAACCGGTCTAAAAGCACTAGAACCAAAAATGTTTGCAATTCTGGGACCGAGTTGATCAACAGCTGATAATAAAGTCCATATTGGTGTGGAAGAATAGATTTTGAAGTGTCATTCAGCTGACTGGGGGCTCAATGGACCATTTAGAACAACAATCTTTGCATGACGCAATTCTATTTTTTTTCTATTCTTGCATTTTTTTCACTCGTGTTTTTTCCAAAATTCATAACTTTGATGGTTATTTTGTCATTCGTATGTCGTTAAGACATGTGATTAAGTTTAGGTTGTTCTCACCATATGTCAAATGAATAGTGATTCCATTTATAAGTTTTTAAAGTTAAAGAGCTCCCAAGTTTGGCTCCATCATTATGCCCCACCATATATATATATATATATATTCCTAAAATATGATTTATCTCTGTTTGTTGAATACTTGAGTACAAGAGAGGGAATGAGTAGAAACAATAGTTTCAAGCACCATTGTAAACAAATTCCAGACCCAACAGGGAATAATGCATAGCAGCCAAGGAGGTCAAGTAAAGCAACCAAAGCAATCGGAACAGAAAATTCAAAAAAAACAATGTCAAAGCAAACAAGATATAATATGGTTAAATTCAAGATTCCAGGTTTTGAGTGGGGAGCCATGTCATGCTCACTTTATTCAAGATTGAATTTTGAATATTATCTGTGGCATACCTCTAAACTTTTCATATTGCCAAAAAAATCAAAATAAAAAAAATCAGTGTTCTTGCCCTGTTTTACCAAAGCATTGCCACAATTCGAAAACTGATTCTAAGACAGTACAACTACAACAGACATGTGAGAATTGAATGAATGAAATGCATAAATGAATGACTGTCTGAATGAATATACAGGAATGAATGAATCAATCAATGAAAGAATGAAGGAAAAAAATGAATGAATGAAATGCATAAAATGACTGACTGAATGAATATATAGAAATGAATGAATAAAAGAATAGATGAATGAAGTGTTGAATGAATGAATAAATGAATGAATGAATGAACAAAAATGAAATCCGGCCAATGGCCAAAAACCACTGATCGTTGACCTTGGCTACCATAAGCAAAATGTGCACAAGAAGCTGCGAGAAAACCCTTGGTAACATAGTCGTTAGTCTCGGAGAATCAAAACCGCCTTGCTTTTGCTTGACCCAACACAATTCTGAACATGAGGTATTTGCTGATAAGTTTGTCAAAACATAATTCTGTAAACATGCACTAAGACTGCCTTAACTTGATAAGGGCAAAATCTGGCTAAGAAACAGTCTATCTAGCTTTCCTTCTTTTCCTTTTTCTTCCTTTCTATCTAGAAAGTAGTCAAAAGTATGCTGTGCCTGAGCCATCACTTGACACTCGCAGTTTTGGGGGGTAAAAATAGAATATCAAAACAAAACAAACAAGAAACACTTGGCTGCCCCAATCCCTCTATAAAATAATGAAGGGTTTTTGTTCTTGACTCCTACAACAATAACATTTTACGCAGATCTGAATATTCAGTCAATAACAATTCTCAGAATTTTCTCCCCGCTCTCTCATACGACTTGAATAAGTCAGATCATAACAACCCTTGCCCCATAGCCCCAACCCTGTCCCCGTCCCAAACAGTTGAATAGATGTGATTATGACAATATCATACTTTCACAAATCACAGGTTCACAGACGTTGTCACAAACCACCCTCAATCAGACACTGCCACGCCCGTTATGATGACTATTGCCTGTCTATAGTGTTGAAGAACCACTCTGTGAACCGTCTTAGTTGGGTGGCGGCTGTGTGAGATTCTTCCTGCAATCGGATGTTGTCTACTCTCAGGTCAAGAACCTCTGCCTCTAACACAGCCTTCTCTTTGTTTGACTGAGGGAGTGAAAACAGAAGTAGATTAATATGACGACTACCATAAATCCAAATGACGTGTTCATATGTTGTATTCAGACGTGGAGGAAAAGAAAAAAACAAGGATAAAACTTCGTGAGCGGTGGTTTGGCTAAAAATCTAAATAAATGCTCCTTGGGTAAGTGATTTCTTCAAATGATTGATATCAAGATTGTGAGTAATCAATTATCTTTTTTTTTTTTCTCCCAATTTGTCAACAAGTATTTGTGAAATTGAAAGAAGTGAACAAACGACAAAGGCATGTAAATCGAAGCGAATGCAAAGGATTGACAAAAAGAGGGAGAGAGAGAGGGAGGGAGGGAGAGAGAGAGACAGAGAGAGATGGGGAGGGAGAGAGAGACAGAGAGAGAGAGAGAGAGAGAGAGAGAGAGAGAGAGGGAGGGGGAGTTAAAGAAATTACCTTATCTAATTGTTGCCGCATTTTAGACAAACCGGCCTCTAGTTCTTGAACTTTTTGTTGAGGACTCATAGACATAGATACATAGGAGGCTGAAAGGCTGAAAAATACATAGAATGAGAATCAAATGAATAATCTATTAACAATGATAATGGAAAGGAAAAAAAGACTGAAAGCTTTACATTTCCAGTCTGAACTCTTAACAACTAGTAAAGGCCAAACACCATCATGAGATTTAGAAATGTAACAACTTTGAGGACTCAAAGTTGAACATATCTACAATCTAGAAATTGAAAAACTATGAGAACCTAACCCTTGCATGCACTTATTGACACTAAACTGGAAAATCTATGGATCAAAATTTTAAGGCAAGCAGGGGATCAGCCCATTGTGCACCTGATCAATTTGAATGTGATAAATGACAATCTTGGAAGTTCTGAGAATAAAAATGTACACGTGATGTGTTGTTCTACACCCACCCTTTCTTCATTTGAATAAATTGTAATCGTTCTCAGTCACTCAATTATGCTAAAATATTGACTTTTACCTAGATGGTGAGGAGGATAGGTTAATGCTCATCTGCGGCGACGGCGGTCGAGGTGGAGGGTTATCATCTTGCCCTTCATCAGCCACATTCCCGAGACTGTCCGATAGCTTGCCGGTCATCTTAGAATTCGAGTCTGTGTCTGAGGTAGGATATAGAGAAAATACACGGAAGTCAACAAACTTTTAATAAAGATGAATAAAGTGAAGAAAATGAACATCTTGCGACCCTCATTTAATCGAGATGTCTGTATTTGTTTTTGAATACAAACTATAAAACCCATCTTTAATTCCAAGGTAACATTGGACACAAATTTAACTATGGCATTGCCCCCAACCATTTTTTCACGACCTTTAAGAAATTATAAAATTGCCATCATGTACCCAATTGTACAAGAGCCCTGAAAATAAAATTGTTGAAATAAACTTCTTACCGTCTATGGCCTTGGAAGCTACATTGACCAGTTTTGACCAATCCAACGCTGCTGTTGACTCCAATACTGGGACAAACCGATTGTCAATGGTGGACTTGCTCCTTTGGCGAGCACTTGCCAAGTCAGTGGTGGCCCGCGGGGAAAGTCTATGAAACGGGGAAAAATGTATGTTGGTTTCTAGTTTTCATGTTAGTAGTGTTCTTTAATGAAAACTATATCTTATTTTATTAATCAATTATCTATATTATTATTTTGTTTGCGTCCACCAATCATTTCATTCATAAAGACAACAACAAACTTTCTAATTTAGTTTTACAAAAAAGATCAAAACAAGATCTATATACCACTATAACTTGATCCGCGCCGGTATTCACCAGACCTTTCGTAAACTGTTAGCATACTTTGGCACCAAATTATTGCATTGAATTATACTCACAACAATATGTTAAAAAAAATGTGAGTGATTTGACTAATACATAAGCAACAGGATTGTCCTTCGTCCATTTATGAATGAATGTTACACAACTTTCATTTCTTTTTTTATATAGTAATTAGAAAATACAACATTCCTGGAGCAATATAAATGGCCCGGCTTACCTCTGGTGAATGTTGTCATCAATCTGGCTGTCCATGGGAGTTCCCTTGGAATTGTGAAGACTCTCGTCAGACAGAGTCCTTTGTAGTCTTCCAGCACGACGAGAACTCGGCTTGTTTCGAGGCTGAAAATGGACACGATTCAAGAGTCATGGTCTCAACAAGGTTTCAATAAATGACAAAACTTCATCTAAAACATTAGTAAAATATTTCTACCTGGTAAAGATATCTGTCTTTATCATGCAAGTATTTTATTCCTCATGTCATTTCAATCATATTTGTCTTTTTTATTTCATTTCAGCGTCTCTGTGCATCTACTAATTTAGACAATTCATACCCAGAAAATAAAAAACCCCTCAAAAAACAACATCCTATCCTTGAAAAGATTCAGTTATCTTTATAATTAAGAAGAAAAATCACACACAAAATAAAAATAAAAACTCACATTAGAATAGTTGACGAGATCCTTTTCCGACAGATCTGGGTCAATCAGCCTCATCAACTCTTCCTGGAAGTCGGCTCGGCCAATTTGTCGGGACAGCTTCTGGTTTGATGCCCCTCCTCTGAGGTTGGAGGCCAAGAACTCCTCAGAGGCCATCCCAGTCAGGTTTCTGGTCACAAAAGAAGGAAAGAAAATATGGAAATATGTATTTTGATTCTGTCTATAAAATCAAAGCAGAACAAAAACATCTATCATGATTAAGATACAATCAAACCTCTTTAGAGAATGATATCCATGTTAGGTAATTATGAAAGCAACATGTTTTACGTTCTCATCTCAGCCAGATGGTTGATACAACAACCAGAAAAAACAACATCCTGGACCTTTTCCTTACTAACAGACCAAATCTAAC
>JARFNW010165968.1:0-17689 GCA_031763155.1 Dirona albolineata
TATGGTGTGTGATAGTCATGTGTGCCATGACATTGTATGGTGTGTGATAGTCATGTGTGCCATGACATTGTATGGTGTGTGATAGTCATGTGTGCCATGACATTGTATGGTGCCTAAATCAAAGGAGATAGACGCCATAATAATGCAATTATTATTATTTGTATTTATTTACCATAAACTGGAAAGTGCGGAACAGTAAGAAGAGACACAATTTTAGTTGCTGCTTTGGACAGTAAATCCTAACTTACATAAGTCTTTGTTTTAATTGTGTTGTTGTTGTTTTCGTTGTTGTTGTTGTTGCTGTTGTTGTTGTTGTTAAAACTCCCATCATTTCTACACTGAGGACTCAACACTGCAAGGATTTGAACTCAAAATTTCATGATCTGAAGCCTAGCATTCTACCCGGCAACGAACACAATGTCTATGAAAACTTCAACAGACATTTGCGTGTTTTTATTTTGCCAAAGACTATAACATGCTACGTGTTAAATGACTGCACATTGTCCACAGTACTAGCTTATAGATTATTATTAGAATATGTTTATATTTTAAATTATATTCTACAAAATGTTTTGCTAGAAAACCGGTCCCTGCATTCTGCAGCTAAAAATGCAGAAGCTTTTTATAGGTTGTCTTCTCAGATTTCAGTATATTATCCAGAATGCATTTGGCATGTTGCCAATGTCAAGAAGATCTGTCACATCTGGCAGGCCTATTATTTCATGGCAGATAGAGAATATATATATAGCCATTTTTTAGATCGAAGTCAGTCTTGGCTAAGGGAACTAACTTTGAGTGTCAAATTTCCACAAAATTGGCAATTTAGGGTTTGCGTTTGGATTTGGACCAAAATTAATACCTACCTGTATTCCTTTTAGAGTTTTTATTATCTCTCTGGAAACAACAATATAATAATCAGGATGACATGAAGAAGGGCAGGGGATCTCAAAGGGCAGGGGATCTCAAAGGGCAGGGGATCTCAAAGGGGAGGGGATCTCAAAGGGCAGGGGATCTCGAAGGGCAGGGGATCTCAAACTATCTACATGCCCTTTAAAGCCCTTCACAACTATGTGCTGACCAGTTAAGAAATTTTGTACCAATTGCATTGAGTACGTTTCCGTGATGGTATTTTCCTTTTGAAATTGACATTCGTGCTGTCAATACCAAATAACTAAACATGTTCCTGGTAAAACTTTGGGAATTGTCGTCTTGAATAATTGATAAACATGATAATATACCATGAATTTAAACTAATCTGGTTTTTGTTTGTTTTTTCTTTGCAGTATCAAGCCAGTTCTTAGAAAAGTCAACAAGACAGAAAGCAAGTAAGTGAACAATAGAGATATAATCCACATATAGATAGTGAACAGTAAAGATATAATCGATGGAGGACAGTAAACATTAGAGATATAATTAACAGAGATATTAATTTTAAACACTAGAGATATAATCAATGGATAATAAACAGAGATTTAACCAACAGATAGTCATTGGGGCATAGTGGAACCAACTGTCACTTTGAGACGTTGAGGTCCGGGGTTCACACCTGGACCAGACGGTTCTCGGTGTCTGGCTGCTCTCAGTGTTTTCACCTTCTAGCGGAGGAAAGTGAAATCAGAAATTGTAGAAAGGAGAGAAATTAGATTAGATGGTGCAAAGGAAAAGAGTCTTAGGAGGGGCTTATTGAGTAAATCTATTGATGATGATTAAACATGATGTAGAAAAGTGCTATAGGTTTTGATGCAGAAAGGTACTATTGGTTTTGAAATTCCTGATCACCTTTAGTCTAGGGGGGGGGAGAGATGGGGAGGCAGAGGAAGAGACATAATTATCTCAGGTTTTAATTTATAGAAGAGAGTAATCTTTCATCATCTAATAAGTTTGGTAGTCAATTCATTCATCCATTTCTCCAATCTTGTCTTTTCGCTAGACTGAAAAAGATTCAACAAATTAAAGAATCGACAGATTTCAGAGGAAATTTGAAATCCACAGGACAGAACAAATATGCCCTAGAAGAAGACGAGGTGAGTTGAATGTTTTATTCTGTTTAAAGATTTCTTTTTGTCAATTCCTATTAAAACATCCAATCCAACAACAACAAAATCAAAGAAATCAAAACAAAGACTCAAACAAAGAACTCTTCAAATTTATCGTTTTATTCTTTTTTTTTCTTTCGGTTTTTTTAATCCAAATTTTTTTAATGTTAAAATCAATCCAATTATTAATTTTTTTCCTTTCGTGTGAAATAATTTAATCTCATCACCATTTGTTTTTTTCATGTGACGTATCCAGAGTGCGGTAAATTAATTTTTTATTTCTATTATCTCCCTTTAATTTTAGTATCAGGCAGCCCGCCCTATATATCACATACGTTGTTCACAACCTATAATCACTATGTCTGCAAGTGCATCATTACTTAGCTCTTCGGAATGTCTGTGTGGAGAATAATAGTAGGACTGTAGTAAACTCTTCTTCTTACCCCCGTTCAAGGTTTTTGGAGATTGGAGGCTAAGCCCGCTGGTGTATAATTTATAATGGTTGAATTCTGCTTTGCATATTATTGTTATTTTATATATATACACGTCTATACACACACACCATGCTGCATTTTTTATCAAAGATTGGCTTTCCCCCGAGCAACATTTTCCTTTTCAAAAAGTAAAAAAATGTGAAAACATGATTGAATATGATTCAGATTTCAGTCATGCAAAGTTTTCCAGACAGGCATAGCTCGTATTTTTCAAGAGAGTTTTTGATCACGTTATTTCCTCCTAGTTTAGTTCTTATCTTCTACGGTTAGACGGAAAGAAAAAAAAAGGTTTTGAAATTTTTTTAGAAGTGCAAATGATGAGATGCATGCTGAATGTGGTGTTCTGGGAGGTATATGATAAAGCCTAGTAGTAGAAAATGTAGCACTGATTGTCCCATAGTTAGTTAGTTAGTTAATCCTTTGGTGCCATGGGGCACATAAGGCTTCTATAAGGCATTTCCATTGCAGTCGGTTGACCGCTTTTTTGTTGACAGTCTCCCATGTTAGATCTGCTTCCAGGAGCTCTTTTCCGACAGTTCGTCGCCACGTTTCTTTGGGTCGGCCCCTCTTTCTTTTTCCATCAGCTGTCCAATGTAGAGCTGTTTTTGGTAATGCGTGTTGTCCCATAGCTTTCTTTCTTTTATGTTCATCGTTAAATTTTTCACATATAATTTTTTTCCGTATGGGTTAAATCAATATGCTTGTAAGATCACAGTTGCACTTTGTTTTGTATAAGAGATATTGTATTTATTTAAAAAGACAAAATCTTCTTCTTTGGATAAATGATATCATACTTTTGGGACATGGTACAAAAGCTAATATAATATACATGCAATGGATGTTCTTAAGAACAACATCAGTAATTTCTATTACGGTAAATGTTTTATTCGGCACATTATTTTCCCCTGTCCCGGTTGCAAAACACATACACACAGCCAAGACAAATAAATGTTTCTACAAGTCGCACACATTATTGTGTTCCTTGTCAACACATCTTTGTCTTCCATCAGACAGTTTTTTTCTTAACCTATATTGTAATTCATTGTTTTAAGAATCAGTTCGATATGTGAGGATTTCATTGAAATCATGTTTAAATGTTTAAATGTTTAAATCTGTGGAAATGTTTTTGGGATTGGTTGGGTCCATGTTGTTCTCCATATATCAACTATTGATACGATTGCTTCTTATACCTATATCATCGTTTTGTGTTTGAATGTCTTAGAAAGTTCCCTAGCTGCTACCAATTCTGCAGAATGAAAATTATATATTGCCTGTTTCTGCTATGCTTCATTTTTGGATGTTTAATATAACATGTGACTTCACACACGCTGGCATAACATAACAGATGATGCATGATTAATGTAAAGCATAAGATAGAATGTGGCAGTTGTCAACGTTCATGGTTATTTTATCCCTTTAGCAGGCTGCTGAAAGCAGATAGTAGGGAGTTATTCGAAAGGAAGTTAGTTTTTAGCTTACTCTCTTTTTGACGTTTACCAAAAACATATAGTTCATGTAATAACAATAATTGGTCCCTTGATTCAAGCAGATGTTTTAATCAATGACATCAAAGAAAGACTCTGGATAGCGATCAATGGCGAAAGTTTGTCCACACTTAACCTTACACCGAAAGGTAGAAAGGAAATTGATAAAGAAAGAAAGACAACAAAATAACGGCTTGGTTATGTGAAATTAATGTAATATGGAAATCTTACACCGAAAGGTACAAAAGGTAAATTGATCAAGAAAGAAAGGAAATGCTACACAACGCAAGAGGCAGAAAAACATCCTGAGACATGATTGCTGAAGCCATCCGAAAAAGAAGAAGAACATGACAGTATAAGGCACAGAATGAAATAGTTTTATAAATAGTATTATAGTCCTTAGCAGTCATTGCCTTCAGTACAACAGAAATTAAAGACACTACCAGACATAAACAGAGAAAGAGCTCCAATACTGCATTTTGTCTTTTTCATGAGTCATGCTAGCTCTGTAGCTCTTTATATCCTCAAATTCTACAGTAAAGTAGCACACCCTCTTATATATTTCATTGCAAATTAGGTTCATAATGTTTTCAATGTTAACCAAATGCTTGCTACACTAACATTTATTGTCACTGCATCATAAATATAAAACAATAAAGTCATTTTCACAAAGCACTAATCCACTTGAGTGATCTGAGTCGCTCATCATAATATTATTTTCATGCTTGTTACATGTCTGTCTGGTGCATTATGCATAATGAAAACAGTATGCTACATGGTGCATAAATTACAGCGTGAAATTTCGAACTATACCATCACATTTGTGTGGAGCCTGTTTGATTCGAAGTATCAGGGACTAGCTGATTGGATTTAAAGGAACAAAAAATTTATTAAACGTGAGATGTAAAAGGAATAGATTCATAGTTGATGTAAAATGTTACATCTCTCCTCTCATCACAAGATATCACACACCTGAGGCACAGTTAATAAACAAACTAGATAGTTCACCCACATAGATTAAATGACTGAGACTGGCTTTTTGCTTATTTTCTGGTCATTTTGTCTAGAGGGTTGCAAACCATGTCCATACCATGCCACACAAACAGGGATAAGCACCGGCTGTATGGGCCACCAGGCTGTGGTGGACTTTCTATTGCTGTTGGTGACTTTGACCAAAAAAATGGAAACGTAGATGATGTCAAAATTATTATTATTAAACAGTTTCCAATCATACAGGCTCCACTCAAGCTGTTGATTTAAGAATCCAAAAACTGGCTACTTTTCACAATATTAAGATGAAATACAAAACTTTGGAACGTAATTAATGGTACAAGAATTATCTATAAGTTCCCAAAGCATACATATATAGGACAAGATCGTTAGAAGGTTTTCCCCAGCAACTTGACCTTGCTATTCGGGAAGTACCGAAAAACAAACCCCATCTGATTCCTTATTCACCATTGAAAGTTTTTTGTCACGGTCATTTTTACTCACAATAAAATGACCTCGTGGAAATGGAAAACCCATCCAACGGTTTTGACCTATTCACTTTTCGTTTGTTGGAAAATTTGATAAAATTGAGTAGATCTAGTACTATTTGTCAAAGGAGCAAACAGAGGGCTGCTAGTTTGCTGGGGTTTTTTTTTCTCCTTTTACTGTGAGTTAATCAAGTCAACTTTTGTAACATAATTCTTAATATATATTTTTAAAATGTTATGATCAGTCTTGCTAGTTTGATTGAAATGAATGACACAATGGTTGAAATGGAAGGATAGATAGTTCAAACAGCGGTAAGACAATGAAGCAAAATTGATATCATCATAAAACTGGCAATCTGACATGGAAAGGTACAATAATAGGTTCTTGATAAACAAAGAATAAAAATAAAATTGACAGTTTTGAGAAGGATGTCATTTCACCACACTACGTTATTGTACTGGTATTAAACTCGTTTTGTTAAAACTTATTTTGCTTTTTGTGATTCATCGTTTTAGGAATAGTTTATCGTGTGATTGATGTTTATTGATGTTTTGTATTTTTTATTTGTATTTTTAGCTTCAGTCACTCATGAATAGAGAAGTGGCTGGTTTACTTGCTTTGTTTATTATACTGAGTCGTAACGTGTCATAGAAAAAAAAAAAGATGCTAAAAGTAGAAATTGTGATCAATATGGTTTCTCATAATATTTACTGTTCTTTAATTATAATAATTTGTTGAAAATGCTTATTGCCAAAACTTGTGTTACTTAGGAGGGCTTTTGCTTTTCTCGTTGCTTTATTTTTACGTACGTCCCATTGTGATGGTACGACATAGCATTATCTTAATACAAAACGATTGTCGAGTTGTCCCAGTCATTTTATAATACACATTCTTGAGTGTTAATGTGTTGCATGAAATGTTTTTACCCCTTGAGATACGATACACGTGAATATGTATCTATTCCCGCCCGTAACAGGCTTCTAAGTTCCTTTTAATGAGTTCTTTACTTCTTTTCTTTCCCCCTTCTATATTCAGGGTGACAAAAACAATCCCCACTGGCGAGATGAACTCAAGCACAAGGAGGAGGGAGAAGTTGCTGAAAGTTGAATCTCGAACGTGTAAAGATGAAGATGTATTGACCACAAAAGGCCACCAAAATATTATTTTTTTCAGCCCAATTTTTGAATACCCAAAATTGAATTTAGTTTCTAAAAAAATCATTTTGCAGTGATATTATAATTTATTTCATAGCGTATTCAAAGTAGAAAATGAAATGTTCCAATTATGTCTGTAAAATTATGAGATTTGGCAAGTTGTGAACAAAGATGTTTTACCCTCAATGTGCCTTTTCGGTTTTAGTTTCTAGGTTAAACAAATTGTATTTACCTAAATTTCATTTCATTCATAATTCAACGAGTTTGACTTAAAATGACACCATAGGCATGTTAATGGTAGAACAAATTATGTTACATTAAAAATGCACTTGTTATGTTTATTTATTTGTTCAGAATTCTTTACATCCAGAGTATGTAAAAAATAGATTTAATCAAACAAAAGTTGATGAATGACAACGGCATTTTTAAAGTCTTCATTGAAGAAATTGGATGGTTTGAAAACAGTAAACTGTTAGAGCCATAACGTTTGCAGTATTGAATGTCATTGCCGACGATTTTCCAGGCGTTCTCCAAATTCAATCATGATTTGTGTTCTTCTCACCCGTCACTAACTATGAATTAACTTCTTTACCGTGTAAGTAGAACACATCGTAGTTTCAAGCCTTCCAGCCCTATCAAAATTGAGGAACACGAAACCTTTTCTCAAGAAAAACGTATCATTTTGATATGTTAAAATTAACTTGAGATATTTTGTTAGTGAAAGAAGCTTGAAATGTTTTGCCGTAGATATTTATTCATTTGTTTGTGATAGTCTGTTCATGACAAAAGAAACTTTTGACGATGGGGGAATGTGCATTATATCCTTTGTTTTAAATCTGTCCTTATTTCAATCTAATTAATTTATAATTCGAGAACCTGTTCTTTTTCTGCCACAACAATTTCATATATTTTTTTATTTTTGCAAATATTTTTGCTTTTCTTCACCCAGAGTGATTGCGAATTCTTAAACGTATGCATGATTGATTATCTTTTCAGTCGGCACCAGAGCATTTTCAATGCCTGCATTACGACTGTCTTCGAAGTTCCTATTATTATTATTATTATTATCCTCAAACTGTCCTTACTCGTATGAACCGGAGAGAGTAAATAATGATATATTATTTATAACTCCAAACAGACCTTATTTATACTTTACCTTGTTTGTTCCTATAATTTAATATTTCCGAAAATATGTGTTTGTTGATGATCAAATTAAGAGAAAAAAAACCAAAAAAAATAACATGGTTTACCCCAGCCTCGTATGACGCACTGTGTTTGTGTTGGATCCACACCTTTGTAACGAATGGACCAGGAACATTATCCGCCTCGATAGCAAACCTTACATATCTTTTTCTTTTTCAAATCAATATGAGTTCCAGCATAATTTAATTTCCATCAAAATATCAGCAAGCGACAAAATGATTGGTAATGAGAGAATAACGAAATCATCTTTCCTTCATGTACAATGCCCAACGTAACATCTCAATAAAGTACATACTACAATAATTTAATAACATCATTAATTGATAAATGGAGAAGAATAGCTGTGTAATGGCGAGTTATTTTTGGCCTGGTTTAATCGTTCCTGTGTCGTTCATTCGATTTATTTGTACAGAAGCACCATTGCCTGGTTTCCATACCAGGTATGTTACAGTAGAATACTGTCATGTTTGTGGTAGTAGTTTGTACAAATCGTTCTGACCTTTATATCCAATGAAAGCCTGAATCAATGTTTCGTTGTATTTTGCCCATCCATGTGTGATCTTTACATGTCAAATGGTATAAGAATAGAAATTTGAAGAAAAAAAAAAGAAATTGTTCAATTTTAGTGTTTCGCTTTTCTTGTTGAATTTTTTTTCTTCTTTTTTTTTCTCCAAATTTTGTTTCCAACGAAACTTTTTGGTATTAAGTTAGGGTTCGTTGAAAAACGTTCCGATGTTACAGATTGGCTTTTCTTGAATTTCAAATTATTTTATTTTATTTTTCGATCTTTTATTATGAATGAATTTGGTGTTATAAAAAATGAGAGTGAGATTAATTGTTAGTGACAGTGACTGGAGATGGTGAGAGGTGTTAGTTCATGTGCGTGTTGTGTCCATTTCCTCATTTTTTATTTTCTCTACCCATATCGTGTATGTAGTATTTACATCTTGAACCTATTTTGGAGAAAATTTAATAAACTTATTCCTTTGTAATTAGACTTGGAATGAGAATTTTGTGTTTTTACTCGGTCTCCCTCTCTCTGTCTCTCTCTCTATCTCCCTCTCTCTGTCTCTCTCTCCCCCTCTCTATCTATCTCTCTCTCAGAAAAAAATTCCAAGAAAAGATCTGCTCAGCATAGGATTTGAATTCAAATTCTGCATTCAATTCATAATTACTGTAGTGTTTGAGAAAAATGACTGTTGAGGCCTATAGAGCCGGTGCTTATCCCAGTTTCCGTGGCGTGAAGCAGACAGAGTGACAATATGTCATCCTTCTGGATAGGACACTGATGTATCACAGGTCACGTCTCCAGTCGTATGCTGGTGCCTGTTTCTACACCTGTGGCAGTGAGGCAATGGAGTAGATAAAGTTTCTTGCCCAAGAGAAACATCAACGTGAGACTGGGATTGATAGGATTGTCCCAATGAAATGTCAGTTGAACGTTTATTAGATTCCCAGAAATAAAATGCATCATGACAAGACAATGGGTCCATGGTAACATGCTTGCCCACATCATGTCTAGACAATGGGTCCATGGTAACATGCTTGCCCACATCATGTCAAGACAATGGGTCCATGGTAACATGCTTGCCCACTTCATGTCAAGACAATAGGTCCATGGTAACATGCTTGCCCACTTCATGTCTAGACAATGGGTCCATTGTAACATGCTTGCCCACATCATGTCTAGACAATGGGTCCATGGTAACATGCTTACCCACATCATGTCAAGACAATGAGTCCATGGTAACATGCTTGCCCACTTCATGTCTAGACAATGGGTCCATGGTAACATGCTTACCCACATCATGTCAAGACAATGGGTCCATGGTAACATGCTTACCCACATCATGTCAAGACAATGGGTCCATGGTAACATGCTTGCCCACATCATGTCTAGACAATGGGTCCATGGTAACATGCTTGTCCACATCATGTCAAGACAATGGGTCCATTGTAACATGCTTGCCCAGGTGGGAGCTCCCAGTTGTCCTGAAACTGAATAGTAACCACTAGGGTAAAATGTATGGAACTCATGGCACATTGTTGTCCAATTTACTGGTAAAGGTATTTGGACGCTGTGGGCTCGTCACATGCTTGACTCTTTCTAGCCATGTGTTTGATGATGAGTGGTGACATTTGGATTTCCTTCCCTTTGCCATGTGCACCCTTCGGAGCTTGACACATGGCTGGCCCCTACACTGCTTTTTGCGGTATAATGGGGACTCTGCTTGTGTTGACGGCTCCAGTCCACCCAGCTGTAAGTGTACATACCTGTTCACACCACCAAAGTAATGTCAATTCAACATTAAGTACCTGGAAAGGAAACAATAGAAACTGACTGCAGCAATGGGTCCGTAGGACTTGTGGCATAGTGCAATGTAAACGCTGAAGGATCCCAAAAAACGGTGTGACTGAGTGTCCCAGGATTTGAACACACAGAATATCAGCATCCAAAAACGACCACTTAGTACTTAGCCGTCCCACCTCTTAGGCCCGACTGACCCACGTTCAAGCGCTGTTCCTGTGGAACCCTTCTTTCCACACCAGCCTTCAAAGTTCCTGCATGAACATTTGCTACATCCTGCACCTGCTGCGAATAGATAAATTACCTTCAATTAGTTTGACAGGAATAATTAATTCCGCCAACCTATTCAAGCCAATTTATATCCAACCACCATTTAAAAAAAAAAAAAGAAAATAAATAAAAATTTCATTTATTTTGTATACAAGTGCACTTTGTCTTTACGGCATATTTCAAAGACCGAAATAACCAAAGCGTCAGCATCAGTGCCGAAATGTAGACAATAAGCGTTCATTTTTTTGCCCAAGGAAAAAACACAATGCCAAAAGCCATACTTGAGCCCCAGCCATCGGCGTGGTTAGTGTAATACATTAACCTTCCGGCTACGTCGCCAGTTAACCCAGGTCAACATAAGTTTCCATAGTCCATCTACATTAACAGCTTGCTACATTCATACAATACAGTAAGAAATAACAAAATAACATGTTTTCATATTTAGACAATGAGATTTTTATTAAATATTTGAATCCAAAATGATGAGAAAAGATGACAACATTCATGATGATAATCTCCCTCATTTAAAAAAAAAAAAAGTGTTGATACCACGAGAACTCTCCAAGACATGAAATCAAAATTATGATGGATCATCCAATGTGACGTGTTCCAAGATACCCTAGAAATGGTAGACCAAACAATGACTTAAACACACACACACAGAATCAACAACATCGTTAATATAATATGTATTGATTCCATTTCATCATTATATTTACATGGTGTAGCTTTTTTGTATTTTTCATGGATGACTGAACAATAACAATTAACAACGGGGCCACAAACTTCAATTTTATCGCGTTACGAAAAAGCAGCAAGTTTAAATAAAACAAAGAGAGAAAACATTTTTTTTACCTCAGACCACGCCAGTCTACAACCTCCATTTTTATGCATCCTGTCCAATGAAAAACAATTTGATAAAAATGGAATATTTTGACACCCTCAGATGTGTTGTTTCTTTGTAAACCATCATCATGTGGTTCCTCGTAAGAGATTAACAATAACAGTAACAGGATTCACGGAGAAAGAAATCAGTTCTGATAAACACAGTCACAGAATGGTTTAAAACTCACTCTCACTAACTCACCCACATACTCATTCACACACACACAAACACTCTTTCTCTCAGCCTCTCTCTCACACACCCACAGTCATCAAAACAGTGGTAATAAAGAAAAATGCAATAAAAACGTTAGTCTTTACAAAAGTTAAAAATACAGCTGGCTCAAAACACAAATAAACATCTGTTTAACGTAAAAGTATTAATAAAGTGTGACGCATTTCTGGTGATTACACTTAAAACAACCCAAGGTTGATACAACAGACCTATGACAAAACATTGACTTTTCCTGACCTGTGACTCACAAAACATACATCTGCATGATTAAAAAGTTTCTCAAACTTAAATAATGTATACACAAAAATTACAATCACTATCACATACTTCAAGTCAAAGACGAATCAATAAATGTAATAATACACTTAACACACTCTGTCTCACGATTATGATTTGACGATTTCAAAAACAAACACACAGTAAAGACAACAAAAGGAATTCAAAATAACAAAATAAAAAACAAATGACACATATTTTAATTCTAGGAATTGCACAATTTATAATATACTACAACTGAAAATATGTACAAGGGATGATATAAGGACGAACAAGTCACCAAATACCTATAGGTAGAGACAGGGTTGGGATGTTATCATAATAATAATAATAATAAACATTGCTTATAGTGTCACTTCTCATTTTCAACAACCTCTTGGCGTTTATGTACCTATTTAGTTCTCTTTTGCTTGATTGTAAAGAAAAACAATGTACTTATAATGGTTAGTGGTCACATAGTGCCGAGAAATCAAACTAAAACATGTTGATGTTGAATTCTAAAGTGGAAGAGTGTCCATCTATAATTGGGTCAGAGTCACTGAGTCTTTATTATTGGTCTCTGCAACTTTCCCTTGCAACCCCCATGTCAACTACTGGTTGTCTTGTCATGTCAAACCAAATAAATAAAGAGGCTGCATGAATGATGCATGCTGATGCAACAAAGGAATACACACATAACGTACAAAACTACTTTTCAGCTTCAGGGGTACGCAAAGAAAGGTGTACACATACCAACAACATAAGACAGACTCAAATACAACAAGAACATTACAACGAAGATCAACACAAGATTTAAAATGACAGTATGTCTAGAACAAACTAATAAGTCTTTCTATTTCTGAAATAAATAGTAATTTTTTTCCTTCAAATTAACACACATTCAGTAAATGAATGACATGACACCTTATTTACAAGTCCCAACGGAAATAATAAAGAAAGGATTGAAGAGATAACAATAAAAAAAATATATAGATATAAAAGAAATCAGTAGAAATAATATTATACTAATCAACGAGAATATAATCAAGTAATAGAATAAATACCAAGAAATAAACACAGAAACTGACAAGATATTGTTTCCCATCTTATCAAGTTTAGTCTTAAAACTTGATGAGGCTGATAAAAATGTTCACTTTTGATTTTCCCTATTGTGTGTTAGTTATGGTACTAGTTATGGTACTAGAAGTGAAAAGTTAGGCTGCCGCACACCCACATATATATATATTCAAATTGTGAAGCAAAGTCTGACCCAGTAAAACCTGTCCAATCCCAAGGCGGCAACACTTTTGGTAAAACTACTATTATCTACTACTACTATTGTCTACTACTACTATTACTACTAGTTACTGAAATTGTTTATCAATATCAAAATACCATAGAATGGCCATTACTTGTAGAAATCAGAGCTCGAAAGGTAGAACCAAATCGTCATGTTAGAAGGGAACCAAATATGTACAGCAGCCTCCACCCAAGAGCATTCCTCACAAGACGAGAAAACTACACTCTTGACCAGGCCTCTCTCATGCGCAAAGTAAATGCATGGTGTAATAATAGACGAGATCGGAGACAATCAAGTCAGGTGTGGCAAGATTTCTTGCAGAGAGCGCTATTGAATTTATTCTAATTTTTTTTTGTGGTCACAGCTTGATCCCAGGTCGTCATGGAAACTGCTCTGAGGCAGAGACCGTCTAAGTGACAGTGCTCTAAGAGAGGTAAACGCTTGATTCACACACATGACAATTAACCAGACTCTTAAGGCAGACCAGGCTCTCGGACGGAGACTACTGTACAACAATTGAGAGAGCATTTTTACACATTATACGAGTTGAGCTGGTCAAACAATAATACTCAATCTTGTTGTTTCACCACAACCTGTTTTTCTAGACTGGTTAGTCCATCTTTATCCAGCCTCACAAAAAAATAAAATAAAATTGTTTTAAATAATAATTAAAATGCAGTGATAAATTAAATTACATGTGATGACAAAAAAAGACTGATTTTCATGCGAGCAATTATGAATATTGATTATAAATCAATCAATAACAAATGCTGGAATATAAATATGATTTAAAAAATCTCACTCACAATCTCAATCATGTACACTCCTTTCTCCCGGTATATTTCTTATCCCTGCATCATCTCTCCATCGAGTCATTACAGCCAAGAAACATGATGGACACGAGCCCATCCAATCACACCGCCATTCACCAGCACCAAGTCACCCTATTCATAGTTCCGACACTCCAGTGTTAACAGTTAACTTATATCGTATATCATTTCTGAGCACACAAAATAAATCTGCTTGAATTTCTCTTTCACCACTTTAAAGATGAAAAATTTATCTTTTACATTACACAAATTATATATTCCATATTACGCCAAAATTTTGACTTCGGAAAAATTTGGCCTGATGACACGACATATATATATATATTTGGCATTGATTAGCATTCAATTATAACTTGGAGGTAGAGTTTGATTGCAAGCAATTTTGCTTTCTGTTCATGAGCCAGCAATGAATAGGGCAACAGATACACACACACACACACACACAAATATTCAGGCACAAAATCACATCCTTGAAGGACACCCACTAATCAAATTGACCTCGCAATCGTCCACTCTGTCCAGATTTGCACAGCATTTTTGTTCCTTGATTATCACCACCTGACTATTTGTTTTGCGTCAACGTACTCGACATCCTGGGGAAATAAAATAAATGAAAAAATATCCCGTCAAAAATTTAATAAAGGCGATGACTTACAAAAGATCTTGTAGAACTGATAAGAATAAATGAATGGGGAGTGGGCACTGATCATGAATAGAAAGGTTGTAGTGAAATGTTGCACTGTCGGAAAGAGACAGTAGTCAAGAATAGAAGAAAGATTGCCTGAGGCGGGGGATCGAACCAATGCCTACGACACCAAACGCCTTGCTGACAAGAGAAAACCAACTCACTACCAGCTGAGCTATGCTACCAACCCTTTCTGGCACTGCATTATTTTCCTATAAAATTGACATCAGAAAAAAATAATCAAAATG
This sequence comes from Dirona albolineata, assembly GCA_031763155.1. NCBI lineage: Eukaryota > Metazoa > Mollusca > Gastropoda > Nudibranchia > Dironidae > Dirona > Dirona albolineata. The sequence goes on from JARFNW010165968.1 coordinate 14,864, forward strand.
GCTTAGAAATAATGTATATTAATCAATATATACCAGAATAGAGCCCTTAGTGTGTATGAGATTGCTCATAGCAGATGAAACACCAATTGAATGTTATGCATTACTATAATTTCTACTGGTAACATGAGGTATATTCCAAGTCACAGATACAGACATCTAAAGAAACGTGCTTATAACTGTTCAGCTAAAACATTGTGCAAAAGTTGCTGCCATTCCAATGCTGCTTTTTCTTTCACAAAGACTGAATTATTTGTCCCATTGTTGTAAATATCTTCCAAGCAAGAAAGCCTTGTCATACAAATATGGGGGGGGGGGGGGGGGGTTGTTTGTTTGTTGTTTTTTGCGTGTGTTTTTCTTTTTGTTTCTTTTTGTTGTGTGTGTGCTCTTAATTGATCTTGTCTGTAACAGGTCAGAGACCTCATTCCTAATGTCTCTACAGACAATTTCTATTTTGAATTGATGACCTCAATAAAGATATTTGCTTCCTGGTCTGCATCGAAATCTTTCCGGGTTTTTTTCGATTTCTTTTTTTCTTTATTCAACTTTGATCTATTTTAGGGCTAAATTAAAACACCAACGGGAATCCATGGTTTTGTGGGCGGTTTTTTAAATTGTGTTTTTTGCTTTGTTTGTTTTTTCTTGTTTTTGGTTGGGTCTTTTTTCTTGTTTTTCTTAGGGGTTTTTTGTTTGTTTATTTTTGTTGAGTTGTTTGCTTGTTTTCTGAGGGTTTTTTGTTTGGGGTTTTTTTTCAATTTCATTTCATTTTCCATTTATTATATTTATTTTTTTTTGCGGGGGTAGGAGATTAAAATGCGACAGATCAGCGTCCTCAATCCTACTAACATTAAAGATTATTTTATTTAAAAAATGTTCTCAATAAAGTTTATTGCTTTTTCGTTTGAATCAAAATATTTCAACATGACAATGTATTTCAGTTCATATTAATATGTATCATGACTTTAGTTTAATTCTTTTTGTATGGGTTTTGTTTCGGTTTTTTGTTTTTGTGTTGTTTTTTGGTTTCTTTGTTTGGTTTGGTTTTTTTGTGGGTTTTTTTGTGGGGGGGGGGGGGTGCGGTGGTCAGGTCTAATAGATAATAATATCATCTATTTCTGAAATGTCCTTTTTTAGATGCGATATTGATTCTTGCTATCAATGGGTTATGGTGGCGTTGTTTGTTTTGTTTTGTTTGGTTTTCTTTTACCGATAAGAGTTTCAAAATATCTTAGTCTTTGACCGATTACAATGTTTCAAAGAAGGCCATTGGTTGTGTCCCACTGAAGAGATAACCTTTAAGGTTCAATAGATTTGATAATGTTAAAAACCATTCAACCAATCGTCCAATCATTTATTATAACATCCTTAACCTTCGACTTATTTTGGTTACCTTTTGAGCTTGCCTTACGGGATTAAAATTGGTAGAATTGCGCAGTTGCTGAGGAAAATCTTGTTCCACGACCGTGGAAAAGTTAAGTCCTATCCATTGCCCCATGAACCCCGTGCTAATACCGGTCTCCGTAACAGATAATAGTAAAATCGGCGTTTCTTCGCCGTCTGGACTTAACTCTGTTAGTTAGTTCTACCACAGCAGATTACTTCACTAATAATTATTGTGATCCGGTTTCCCTTTCAACACCTGGGTCGAGTCTGGCGATGGAAATCAATCATTCATCATCTATCTCCCCACCCCCACCCCCGAAGCTAACACGGCAATGAATGCTGTAACCCAGACTCGAACTTGCCGCTTAAGAATAATTAAGATTAAAAGTAATGCCATACGCTTTAGGCCACTAATAGATGTCTGGTGCGTGGGGGGGGGGGGGAGTTGGGGATGGTTGCGCTGGGGGGGGGGGGACAAAAAAAATAAAAAACACCCCCGAGGTGCCTTGCTCGGCCCTTATTTGTTCTGGATTATTTGTGGGCGTAATCCATCTATTTACCACCCCCCCCCCACGCACCCACGCTCACACACACACACCACACTTTCCCTCACCCCGTAATCTTTCCCCATGCATTATTGATTCCTCAATTTTCGCACCAAAAAGAACGGACGTATTTCAGTGCGTAGAAGAGTTCTAAACGACATGTCGTCTGAACCAGCAGAGGCAGCACTGTCTACACCATTATTAGAATTGCTCCTTTGTGGTGCTGCTGATTTCTTTCTGATGAGTTTTCAATTAAATTTGTCGTCATTTGATCCACCTCTATCCTCACCAATGGAAGCGAGGTGGTCGAGTGGTTAGCACATCGGATTCTCATGTCGAAGGTCGTGGGTTTGAAATTTATCGCAGCCACTTCGTTGTTTTTCTTCAACACAAAACTTTACTCCAATTGTCTCACTCGACCCAGGTGTCGAAATGGATACCAGCTTACAGCTGGGGAAGTGATCTGCGATAGCCCGACGTCCTATCCAGTAAAGTGACGTATTGTCACTCTGTCCGTTCCACGCTATGAAAACCGGGATAAACACCCCCGCTCTACGGCCCCGAGGCTCTAAAGGACTTTACTTTCATCCGCGAGAATCTCTTTAGTTCAATACCTAGTTTTATTTTCTGGTTTGTTCGACAGTTTCGTTATAGGGTTTCCATATTGTTATCTAGGTATTATCGTATAATATTGACACGATCTTTCGCAACATCATTCATTCATTAATTTACGTCGAGGCGGAGTTGCCGTGGCAGGCTTTCTTTCTTTATCATTTCCTTTCTACCTTTCGGTGTAAGGTTAAGTGCGGACGAACTCTCGCCAATGATCTTTATCCAGAGTCTTCCTCTTTGCATCCAAATACCTACATCCCCTCTTTTCTATCACCTCTGATATTGTTTC